>CM060661.1:38621812-38821812 GCA_030686955.1 Odontamblyopus rebecca
GACTAAACCAGGGCTAAACCAGGACTAAACCAGGACTAAACCAGGTCTAAACCACTAACAGGATGAACCAGGTCAAAAACAGGTCTAAACGAGGTCTATACCAGGACTAAACCAGGGCTAAACCAGGTCTAAATCTGATGACACAAGAATAGCACAAAACCAGGATTGAACCAGATCTAAACTAGGTCTAATCAAGGACCACAGCTGGTCTAAACCTGGACTAACCCTGGACTAAACCAGGTCTAAACAAAGTCTAAAGCACCTCTGACCGATATGGACTACACTGCGGTCTGAAAACTAAACCAGGTGTAAGACAGGCCTGAATCAGGACTAAACCAGGACTAAACCAGGTCTAAACTAGATCTAAACCAGGTCTAAACCAAGGACCAAACCAGGTCTAAACTAGATCTAAACCAGAACTAAACCAGGTCTAAACTAGGTCTAAACCAAGTCCAAACCCAGGACCAAATCAGGTCTAAACCCAAGTCTAAATACTGACTGCACTGAAGCCTGAAAAAACTCCACAAGAACTAAACTAAACCAGGACTAAACCAGGACTAAACCAGGGCTAAACCAGGACTAAACCAGGGCTAAACCAGGGCTAAACCAGGGCTAAACCAGGACTAAACCAGGTCTTAATCAGGACTTAAATCCATGATATATTCCTCTAGATTCAAGGTGTGTGATGAGGACAAGGCAAAGAAATGGAAAGTCGTTAATTATGGATTTTAATCACAGTAATAAACTATAGATGGGGCTCTAATTACAAATGTGCTTATCGAGCACTGTGAAACATTTATGTCTCATTACCACGGCAATAAACCTGTTTGTAATGTTTACTTTGAGCTTGTTCTGTCTGGAATGTTCCACAGTGTGACTTTAAACAGCTCTACTTTACATTTAGTCCATTACAGGTGGTTCTGACCCGTAACTTGGTCTCTGTGTAGGTAGACAGGTTTAATGCCGTACTGCGGAACATTCCAGACAGAGAAAAGTTACACAACGCGGCGTTAAGTCCCGGTTCAGCGTTCATCTGGCGCTTTATTGTTTTGCAGCTAATCAGCGGCGACACAATGATGCTAACGTTTTATGTTCGGGGAGCGAGAGGGGACAGGAAGTGCTCGCCGCCGCACTTCCTGTTCGCGACAAAGGCAGGACGAGGAGGAGCAGGTACAGAGCAGGTCAGTTTATGTTCCACCGTGAACAACACGAACAAAATGGCCTCTGGAGTCTTCAGGGAGGCAGGAGGGAGGAAGGAAGGAGGACTGTCCAAAGGATCATAAATCAGAGACTAATATCGAAACTGGAGAAGTTTTTTGGCTTCTGAGCTGATTTTTTTTAAGGAGTGCTCTTTCCGATACTGATCCAATACCGATCCGATACCTTTTTGTGTAGTGTCATGAAGGAAGTTCGTATCTTAGCTCCAAAAAGACCATTAGACGATGAAAGTCTCTGTGTTATCCTAAATCCTCTGTGTTATTTTCTTGGACTTTCCTCTTCTCTGAAACGTCTCCTCCAGTGTTTGCTGCTGTGGCTTTGCTCTTGTAAATCTCAAACTCGTCCGGATGATTCTTTTGTAAGTGACAAATCAAATTGGTGGTGTTAAAGTGGCTCTGCTGGTTCCTCCAGGAGAAACTGTTTCAAGCTTCTTCCTGAACGTCAGTGTCCTCAGTGTCACTTCCTCAGCGTGTGACTCTTCTTCTTCAGTATCCGTGTCTGTGTCCAGTCTTGTTGAGGATGGTTCTGTGTCAAACTCAAAGAGCCTGAGGTTTGCGTCAACCTTCAACTTTGATCATTCCCAATGTATTCCAGAAAATTCCCCAAAATTTCTGTTAATTCTTGAAAATTCCCACAACTTTGCAACCCTAATCATTTGTTTAATTTACTTTTCACTCATATTTAATTTGTGGAACTGCAGTTTATCTTCCCACCTGCAATGAGCTTTCAAAACGTGTCCTGCGCCTGGTTTGTGTCGGGTCCTGCAGGGCTCTGGTTTAGACCTGGTTTAGACCTGGACTACTCGTACCTCTTTTCCACCACAAAGAACCAGGTGCTGGTTCGGTGCTGGTGCTTCCTGCCAATTATCCAAGAACTGGTTTGTTTTTCCCTCAGCTGAGAGCCGGAGCAGAGCTACATCACTACGTCCCTGCACGAGCTGCTGTCCTAGAACCAACAGCTCCGATAAAAACACTGCAGGACGATCGCTGCAGGTCTGTTCTGCTGATGTTCATTTTACAAACGTTCTTCTCAATCCAAAGACGAAACATACAGCTCTTCATCATTGTTATGGGCAAAGGATGTGTTCCCGCAGAAAAGTAACTGTATCTGCGCAGGCCGGAGCTACACAGGCCTGGAGCTACACAGGCCTGGAGCACCACAGGCCTGGAGCTACACAGGCCTGGAGCTCCACAGGCCTGGATCTCCACAGGCCTGGAGCTCCACAGGCCGTCGCTCCACTGTGTGTGTGATGTGTTTAGGTAATAAATTAATTAGGTAATAAATAAGTCACTCTCTCGACCAGGAAAACACAGCGTCCAAAACGCGTGTCGGGGGCGTCTGAATTCAAACACAAAGGCGTCACCATTAGCATGACTCTTATGGACGTGCGTCACTATAACCCCGCCCCTCGCACCTGCTACCCCTTTTCCACCAGGGCAGTTCCAGCGCTGGTTCAGAGACAGTGCCAAATCTTGAACCAGTTCTTTCTTTTTCCACACAAATAAACCGGCTCTGGCCCCGAAGAACCGGTTCCAACTCAGAACCAACTAAAAGCTGGGCCAGAAACAAGAACCGGTGCCGCAGAACGTTCGGTGCGTGGCTATAGTGACGCACGTCCATAAGAGTGCTGCTAATGCTACGCGACGCCTTGCGTTAATTAAACAATTATGCGTTTTACTTCTTATGTAAATGCGTCACTATAGCCCCGCCCCTCGCGCCTTCGTCACCGATTCTTGTTTCTGGCCCAGACTTTAGTTGGTGCTGAGTTGAACCTGTTCTTCAGGGCCAGAGCCGGTTTATTTGTGTTGAAAATGAAAGAACTGTTTCAAGTTTTTGCTCCGAACCAGCGCTGGAACTGCCCCGGTGGAAAAGTGGTCAGAGGGATCACACAGATACAGGAACACATGGGAACAGAAAAGGAAGTTCTACGATTTAATGTTGAAAATGACATTCTGCCGTCTAAATAACGTCGATGAGCGCAGAATGAGCGTTGGGAATCTGCCGTTCTTGAGCGGCGCCGTCAGTTTGCGCAGCTGTGGCCGGTGTTATCTGGAGCTTAAGGCACAGAGAAACGCCTTTGTCCCGCCGACCACAGAAGCCGCCGCAGCACAAAGCGTCGCTCACACGGCGCACACAATAGAGACGCACACGGGTCACAGCCGAGAGCCGAGGGTCGGGAAAACACGAGCGCCGGAGCCACGTCCATCTGGGTTTTACAGCACAGAAAACAGAAGCGAAAAAATAAAACTGGATTCCACTCAAAAAATAACTAAATGAGGCAGGTGAACTCATTTTGGCCAAATTCAGTTGCGTTAGATGCATTTCCTCGCGGAGATGTTACCGTTTTGTCCTGGAATGTTCCGCAGTGCCGCATTAGACCTTTCTGTCACCTCGGAGACCAAACCCAGACCGAGTTACGGGTCAGATCTGAGGAGAGGCGACGCCGCTCACAGCCAGAACGCCTGATTTTCTCTGTATTTTGGAGCCATAAAACCACCTGTGATGGAATAAATGTGAACAGATAGTAGTTTAATGCCACACTGCGGAACATTCCAGCAAGCGCAGCGATGAATCCATAGAAACAAGCAGGTGACGGAGTCCTAACCGAAAAGTTACACAGTGCAGCTTTAAGTAAAAGTACAGATACAGGAACAAAAAATTACTCAAGTGAAAAAATAATAAATAAATAATAACATAATTTAAAAAAGGAATAAAATAAAATAAGAATGAAATAATTAAATAAAAAATAAAAATAAAATAAGAATAAAAAATAAAATAATAAAATAAAAATAAAGTACAATCATTTAAAAATTATAATAAAATAATAGAATAAAATTAAAAAGTACTAAACTTTTTGCAGCACAAACGATTGACACAGTTTTTGTGCAGGTTTGAGTTTGACTTCACGCAGGTCTCAGAAACCCACTGTCCTCAGCTTTTCAAGGGAAAAATGGGGGAAAAAATCTCTGTTTTATGGTTGCAAAGTTCTGCGCGGTCATACAAAACATAATCCCAGGTATTGTGAACGATACTGTTGACTCGAGTTCAGCGCATTGTCTAAAAGTCGGATTTCTTGTCTCTAACACAAATGTGAATCTAAAATCACTTTGGGGACAACAGACAAAAACACTGAAGGCGGTTTCAACAGATGAGTTTTCTGTAGTAATGAATTTCCCATTTTCTTGTATTGATTTTCTGTATCTGTCTCATTATTTTACGAGTTGTTTTCGGTCTCTGGGGAAATAGGAGAGAGCAGGATCTATAAAGGTGCAGAGCGGAACTTTTCTGCTGCAGTTTGTAGGCGAAACGCCGTCTGTGTCTGAATAAACGGAGGAACGAAAGTTAATACCACATTTGCCACGTTTACATGAGGTTTGATTCTGAATAAAAATCATTTCATTCTCAATAAAAAAAACGTCAATCACAGTCAGAATAGATGTTTTTCGAGGTATTTTTGAGCCGTAAACGCTACTGTAATTACTGCCGATACCGAGTCCTGATCCGATACTTCTATAAAACATTATGAAAAGGACTAAGAGCAAAGAAAAAGATCCAGGATGTCCGTTATTTTTACTTTTTTCACCAATGGCTCTGATTTTATTCACATGTGAAAATGAAATAGTTTCAAAAAACAGTGTAACAGTGTTTTTTATATTAAAAAAATACAGATAAAGTCTGATTAAAAGTGAAACTTTTCACATCAAAGTAAAAGAACAAGGTTTGAGCAGGTTAGTCCTGGTTTAGTCCTGGTTTAGTCCTGGTTTAGTCCTGGTTTAAACCTGGTTTAGACCTGGTTTAGTCTTGGTTTAGTCCTGGTTTAGTCCTGGTTTAGTCCTGGTTTAGTCCTAGTTTAGACCTGGTTTAGTCTTGGTTTAGACCTGGTTTAGTCTTGGTTTAGTCCTGGTTAGTCTTGGTTTAGTCCTGGTTTAGTCCTGTTTAGTCTTAGTTTAGACCTGGTTTATTCTTGGTTTAGACCTGGTTTAGACCTGGTTTTAGTCCTGATTTTAGTCTAGGTTTAGTCCTGGTTTAGTCCCCGTTTTAGTTCTGGTTTAGTCTTGGTTTTCTGGTTTAGACCTGATTTTTGTTTTGGTTTAGTCCTGGTTTAGTGCTGGTTTAGTGCTGGTTTAGTGCTGGTTTAGTCCTGGTTTAGTCCTGGTTTAGTGCTGGTTTAGTCCGAGTTTAGTCCTGGTTTTAGTTCTGCTTTAGTTCTGGTTTTACTCCCGATTTTAGTCCCGGTTTAGTCCTGGTTTAGTACCCGTTTTAGTTCAGGTTTAGTCCTGGTTTTAGACTTGATTTAGACCTGGTTTAGTCCTGGTTTAATTCTGGTTTAGTCCTGGTTTTAGACTTGGTTTAGACCTGATTTTAGTCCTGGTTTAGACCTGGTTTAGACCTGGTTTAGTCCTGATTTTAGTCCTAGTTTAGTACCCATTTTAGTCATGGTTTAATACTGGTTTAGACCTGGTTTTAGTCTTGGTTTAGTCCTGGTTTAGTCTTGATTTAGACTTGGTTTAGTCCTGATTTTAGAGTTGATTTAGACCTGGTTTTAGTCCTGATTTTAGTCTTGGTTTAGTCCTGGTTTCTTACCCATTTTAGTTCTGGTTTAGACCTGGTTTAGTCTTGGTTTAGTCCTGGTTTAGTCCTGGTTTAGTCCTGGTTTAGTCCTGGTTTTCAAGTTGATTTAGACCTGGTTTTAGTCCTAATTTTAGTCTTGGTTTAATCCTGGTTTAGTCCCCGTTTTAGTCCTGGTTTTAGACTTGGTTTAGACCTGGTTTTAGTCCTAAATTTTAGTCCTGTTTTAGTTCTGGTTTAGTCCTGATTTTAGTCCAGATTTTAGTCCTGGTTTAGTCCTGATTTTAGTCCAGATTTTAGTCCAGATTTTAGTCCTGGTTTAGTCCTGATTTTAGTCCAGATTTTAGTCCAGATTTTAGTCCTGGTTTAGTCCTGGTTTTAGTCTTACATTTGCACTTCCATAAAAACTCTGTCGCGTATTTTCAGTTTCATTTGGAAAAACAAAAACATCCACACGTTTTTTTTCCCCGGTCTTTTCACATCGTTTTAACTTCTACTAAAAATCTTCTTCTACGTAACATTAAAAAGTGAACAAAACGTCTCCGTGTGAACCGCGTCCTCATGTTCAGACGGATCTGATGGAAAACGCAGGTCTGCAGAGCGACTGCAGCTGCGTCTTTGTGAAAACACTTCAACTTTCCAAGGACAGATCTCCAGGGCAGTTTTCTCTGTGTGTCAAAGCAAAAAGCTCCAGAAAGAGACGCCCGAGGAGAGAAAACGACTGATTCATGACACGTTTACTTCAGAGAGGAGAAAAGAAGAGAAAAGAGGAGCGAAGAGGAGCTCAGAGGCCTTCGTCACGTCATTTTTCTCACTATACACCACAGTAAAGTGTAGTAGTCGTAATATACTGAGGTCTGACGAAGGACTTTTTGCCTTAAACGTTATTTAACTCCCGAAGACCTCAGGGCAGTTTTAGTACATTTCTTCTCGCCTGGATTTTTTGTCTTAATTTTGCTTTTAAATCTGCCCCTTTTACCCCTAATGAAGTGTTCTACCTCCTTTTGTTCAGTCCAACCTGTTATTTCACAATCTGCTGCTGTAGTTGTGTCATGAGGCTGTGAGAAAAGCTACAGGACCAGAAATAGAGATGAAAAACAAACAAACACGAAAATAAAATTCACACTCTTTTATACAAAACCCACAGCAAACATGTAGAAACAACGTTTTGGACATAAAAATGCTTAATTTAGGGCTTTAGCTACAAAAATGCAAAATCTCAAGTCTGTAAGTAAATTAAAAATCTCCTTATTGCCCTAAAAACAAAAAAGTGCAGTGGCTCCATGACTTTCCTGGTCCAGTCCTGGAAACAGCTCCTGTCAGGTCCAGGGCCAGAGCCACAGCACTTCTGCATTTCCAGGGTGGAAATTACATTTGGATTTGGACATTTTGACTTAAATAAAACTTTCAAATAAAAATAGCAAAGGGATGGGCAATTATTTTTATTTGGTTTAGACCTGGTTTAGTCCTGGTTTAGTTCTGGTTTAGTACCTGTTTTACTTCTGGTTTAGTCTTGGTTTTAGTCCAGATTTAGTCCTGGTTTAGTCCTAGTTTAGTCCTGGTTTTAGTTGGATCTGGATCTGGTCCTGAAGGATTTGAGGCTTCGCTTGCACTTTTTTGGGGGAGTTTTGACTTTTTTGTTTTCGAAATAATAAAAATGTAATAATTCTGGTTTAGACCTGGTTTAGTCCTGGTTCAGTCCTGGTTTAGACCTGGTTTAGTCCTGGGTTTGTGCCCATTTCAGACCCTGATTTTTGTCCTGGTTTAGACTGGAGTTAGTCCCAGTACAGTCTTGGGTTAGTACTTATTCCAGACCTGGTTTAGACCTGGTTCAGTCCTGGTTTAGACCTGGTTCAGTCCTGGTTTAGACCTGGTTCAGTCCTGGTTTAGACCTGGTTTAGTCTCGGATGAGTGGAGGAAATGTAGAGCGGTGGAGAGGACCAATCACAGCTCTTATTGTCGTTTTGAGGCGTCTGTAGAAAGTTCGGGAGGTGGATTATTGTAACTTTTATTGTGGTATTTGAGCCATTTTAAATGTTGAATGTGGAAGTTTGAAATGTGATGTATGTTTTTATATGAGAAACCTGGTCTGACTGTAGAAGAATGGATGATTTAATGTATTTTAATGTTTGTGAACCTGCCCTGGGGCTGCAGATGGAAACTCGCTTTAGTTAAATCTGGTGTAAAACATCTCTTCTCTTGAGATTAATGCATTTACACATGGCCCCTGTTTAAATAAACTCATCATAATAATAAAATGGGCTTTACCAGACCAAGTTACAGTCAGAATGTCTGTTTTTCTGGGTATTTTTGAGCTGTAAAACCACCTGTAGCTGTTTAATGTCACACTGTGGAACATTCCACATGGAGCCCCAGCCAGAAGGTTACGCGGTGCAGCTTTAAGAACTTGTTTGTCCGAGCCGTCTGCTCCCTGATATGTTTTATTAATGTTTCTCTCTTTGTTTACGAGCTCGGGCTGAGACAGGAAGTCCCTGCACAAAACAACGACAGGAGAAATAAAACAGGCAAATCTGAGGTAAAAATAAGAGATAAAAGATAAAAGATAAAAAATGAGGGTAACGTTTTGCACAACTGGCAATAAAAACACCCATAAGTGAAGAAAGGAAGACAGACAAACTGCTCTACAAAGGCGAAAGACCAGAGCGTGAAACTGAGAAACATGACTTCACAGTGTCTGTGTGAGTAAAATACGCAGGGCTCCCACAGTCTGACAACGAGCTGCTATCATGAAGAAATATCTGTGAGCGTATTTAGTAACAGTGTCAGTTTGAGCCTTTTGCCTCTGCACGACTCCTTATTTTTGGCACATGACACAAAGGCAGAGCACAGGAGCTGCCAAATAAAACTCAAAGGGCAATTTGGAGCTCAATATTTTTCATGATATTTATTCACACAATAAAGGACGTTTCAAACACCCCGGGCAATCTGCCTCTGTAAGTACAGGCCCACGAGAGTCATTTGGTCCTCAGATTAGGGACGGGCCGGATTAGTCGATTAATCCATAATTGATCCTTCAGAGTTTGGTGGATCAGGTTCATTTTAATGGCCAAACTGAATGTCGGTGTCTGTGTAACGTCGCCTGAGGAGTCGAGGTCTGAGCACAAACTCTGGAGCCTCACAGTCCCACGTCTCGGCTCTGGCTCCTTGGAGATCCCTATATTCCTCAGAGTGCGTTTCCCTGCACATCAGTGTCCCGGGTATGATCGGGTTTTTGAGTGTCCCGGTTTCACATGTTTACGCAGCATCTGCAACGCGACATACGCACAGAACAGACTCAGCACCAGCAGAACATCCTCTGTCACAGAGAGAACACTCATATTCACTGAGTCACAGAGAGAACACTCATATTCACTGAGTCACAGGGAGAACACTCATATTCACTGAGTCACAGAGAGAACACTCATATTCACTGAGTCGAGTCCTTTAGTCCCACAGAAGCTGAAGCAGCAGCACAAGGAAAGAGCTGCTTTTTTCAGCTCTTACAGTTTATGCAAATGAGTCATGAGGTTTTAAGTTTAGTTTGTGTAAAACATAAACAAATGTTTAAATCTGCATTAAACTCATTCTGACCTCACACTGATGAGGCTCTGGAGTCAGGAGGTTTAGATGTTTAAAGTTTAGTTTATTTATGCAGATTAGTAACAGGAATAATTGTGATGATGATTTTAAAATAAAATATTAAAGCTTATATAATACATTTTTCCAATTTAAATAAAAGTATGTTGTTTTTTTTGTTAATTTTGTACCTAGAATGAACTTTTCAGAGCTTATATGATTTTTTATCCATTTAAATAAAAATACAGTTTTTTTCGTTAATTTTGTATCTAGAATGCACTTTTTAATGATGAATGGAAAATCGAAAATCAATCGTTAATTTTCCCGACGATCGATTAAGAAAATTTAATCGAACGCTCGTCCCTACTTCAGATAATTTATGTTATACCGGTGGAGGCAGGAGGACAGCGCCACCTGCAGTCCAACTTTCTCAGGACAAAGGACAACAACAACAACAATAACAACTGAAATACGGAAACGTGCTCTGTCAGAAAACAAACTCTCAGATTGAAAAAAGAACCTAATAACACGGAAGATAGAGGTTTAAAGCCACACTAAGGAACATACACACCAGGCAAAGCAATAGCACCTCCATGGAGACAAGCAGGTGGCAGACTCCAGCGCCAAAAGAAGTTATTTCTATTTTGTGAACGCCCAAAATGAGACACGACAGGCCAAAAGCCAAGCTACAGTACGGAACCTTTTAGTACGGAGCGCGTTTGAGGACTTGAGCGAATAAAGAAAATAAATCGTGGCCTCAAATTACTATATTGTGGAAGATTATAGGCGAAGGAGCACAATTTCCATGGAAACAAGCAGGAAGAGGCTCCTCCGGGCCGAATCAGAGTCAGGTTTGTGGAGATGCGAGCCCGTAAGCACAGTAAGGACGCATGTGTTTTAAAATTTTTTACAAATCATCTAAAAAACAAGTCTATTCTTTTGGCTAAAATACGGAAATACGGAGCCTGCTTGATGAAAAAAAGATACTATTATCATGGCCTCAAATTACTATTTCTGAACTAAATGAATTATTTCTTAATTATAGTAATTTGAGGCCACGGTTTAGTATCTTTTTTTTCATCAGGCAGGCTCCGTATTTCCGTATTTTAGCCAAAAGAATAGACGTGTTTTTTTAGTTGATTTGTAAAAAATGAGAAAAAACATGCGTCCTTACTGTGCTTACGGGCTCGCATCTCCACAAACCTGACTCTTGTTTGGCTTGTTTCCATGGAAATTGTGCTCTTTCGGCTATAATCTTCCACAATATGGAAAAAAATACGATCCATCTCCATGAGGAAGTGTAGTTTAACTGTCTGTTTCTGTCGGACTCGGGCGGGTGACGCACCAACTCCAGAAAGTTACACACTGTGACTTTAATGACGACTCTGATTTTCAATATTCAGTCTCTGAGGTAAAACCAGCTCCCGCGTTTAGCAGCTTTTCCCACTTAAAAGGGCTCATATTACGCCATTTTCTGATCTACGTTAAGTTTTCTCGCCAAACACAGAGCGGGAGTTGTGTTTTGTTTCATTCACACGCGTCTTTTTAAACTCCACACACCTTCACCCCAATCATCTGGACGATTTCAGCCCTGGAATTCCCTATTTTCTCTGAGGTTAAAAAAGGAGCTGCCAACTCAAAAACGACCGAGGTGGAGCGGAGCGTTTTGAGCTTCGGAGCAGATTAAATAAAGTGTTACTCAAACGTCTGTGAGTTAAAAAAAAACACAACTCCAGGTGTGTTTTTGATTAGGTAACAACATTCTAACATCTTTTGTTAAAGTTTTAAAGCTCAAAAGAGTCAGTTTTGCGTAATATAGCACCTTTAAGAACCTCTAAACCACTAAACACGTGCGAAGGAACGCAAAACATTAAACCTCCAGCCTCGTCTCCGGCCTGTCGTCAGCACAAAACACATATTAGTGATAAAAATAGCAGCAATGCGGGCTAAATATGGAGCGTCTGGAGGAGGAGGAGGAGGACGGGTGCAGACGGGTGCAGACAGGTGCAGAATCACAAACATCTGTCCGCAGCTGGAGGCTCAGACGGGCTTCGGAATCACCCTGACAGCCGCCAAACGAACTCCGCGCTCATTAAACGAGTCGTTAGTGTTATTTAAAACGAGCCGGGCCGGAAAATGTGATTAAACGTCTCTTCGATAATCACAGGTTCAATGCCGTGAAGAGTAAATCATGAGATGGGTCTGCGAGAGGTTCATTTTTGGTTTAAAGTTTGCCATAAATACAAGTAATTCAGGTGCGTTAAACGTCTTACATTACGCAAACTTGACTCTTTTGAGCTTTAAGGCAAGTGCTTTACAGAATAAGAAACACAGTATAAAATCACAATACAAACAAATCAAAACATAAATAATCATCATTTAATAGGATAGTTTGGGGTTTTTTTGACGTTCTTTGAGTCGCATCAGCACTGACTTACCTCCCGACAGCGTCTGAGCCGAGTTCTTCCCTGGTTTCGGTGCCGGTGAAAGTGTCCTGGAGGCTGGAGTCACGAAAATAAAGAGTTTTTCTTCTCAAAACAAAATGTGAGACGGGCCTCTACTCCGACTCTGTTTACGTCCAGGCTCAAAACGGTTCTGTTTAGCTGTGCATATGACTGAAATTCCGCACTAATTCTCTCTAATTTAATGCCCCATCTCTATTTTAAAACTGTATGATGATTATTTATGTTTTGATTTGTTTGCGTTGTGATTTTAATGTATTTCTCATTCTGTAAAGCGCTTCGAATGACTTTGTGCACGACTTGTGCTGTACAAACGAACTCGCCTCGGCTTGCGTTCAAAAGAGCGACACGTTGGCATCACTAAACCGTTGTCCACGAAAAAGTCCGAGCTCATAATCTCTCGGTGCTATTTTCTCTCCGGTCGTATCACTGCGCCGCCTCCAGGTCCGAGATCTTTATGAACCCGAATAAACTGATGCCCAAACTCAGCAGAGACGAGGAGGAGCTGAAGAACCTGGAGTTTTGTTGTTCCAGCCTCGAGAATCACAAGTCTGCACCATTTTTATATATATATTCCTCTAGAGCTTATACAGGTTTATGTACTTATCGCTTTAGCTCTCACTAGGGCTGAAACGATTCATCGAGTAAACCGATTAAATCAATTTGAAAAATGCACCGATTATTATTTTTTTGCCTCGGTGCTTCGTTTTGTTTCCATGCGCTCGGCGACGGTCGGAACCTTCTGTGGCACAGGGAAAGTTTCCGCACGACCACTTCCCTGCGCACGAAACAGCGCGGCGCCCGTAGAACTACATCCACGGCGGCGCCCGTAGAACTACATCCACGGCGGCGCCCGTAGAACTACATCCACGGCGGCGCCCGTAGAACTACATCCACGGCGGCGCCCGTAGAACTACATCCACGGCGGCGCCCGTAGAACTACATCCACGGCGGCGCCCGTAGAACTGCATCCACGGCGGCGCCCGTAGAACTGCATCCACGGCGGCGCCCGTAGAACTGCATCCATGGCGGCGCGGAGCATTTGTTTGACCAGCGGCAGCATCAACACGACGGTTCAAGCAACGAAAACACAAACAGTTGAAGAGAAACAGAAGAAAAGACAGAGGCGATCGAAAGTGTGGGACCATTTTAAGTTAAAAAAGGGAGAAACACGGTGCAAAGCGAAGTCACACTGAGCTGACGTATCACAACAGCACAACGTCTGTGCTACAACATGTAAACAGAAACAGCACCGAACATTACATCAAGTGGAAAAGAAACCGCGAGGTGAGTCAACCTTAGCCGAGCGATCATTACGTTTTTGTACGTATTCGATTACTCGTTTATTCAAACAAAATAATCGGTTACTGTAATAGTCGATGGCTGCGGCCGTAGCTCTCACGTTAGCGCTCTCACGTTAGTGCTCTCACGTTAGCGCTCTCACGTTAGCGCTCTCAGGTTAGCGCTCTCACGTTAGCGCTCTCACGTTAGCGCTCTCAGGTTAGCGCTCTCACGTTAGCGCTCTCACGTTAGCGCTCTCACGTTAGCGCTCTCATGTCGCGGCGGGCAAAGGTCTGAGCACGTAAACTCTGAACTACTGGGAAAAGTGTTGGGTTCGTGCGCGGCGCCACCTGGAGGCAGCGCAGTGATACGACCGGAGAGAAAATAGCACCGAGAGATTACGAGCTCCGACTTTTCCCCCGTTCACGTTTTGTGACGCAAACGTGTCACTGTTTAGAACACATTTTGTTTTGAGAAGGAAAACTCTTTATTTTCATGACTCCAGCCATTATGTGCAATATGGAACTCATCTGTGAAATACTCCACCTGCACTTTATTTAATCCTACCTGCACCTTTGTATGTTATATTTTATTACATTTTCATTATATCTGTATTTTATTATATTTTTTACTATATTGTTTACTTATTTTCCCACTTTTTAACAGTTCTATTTACTGCAGCTATTAGTACTTCTAGAATATCTTAGTGAGTCAACAGTTCTTCTCATCCTGAGCGTTTCATTTCACTGTCGACCTTGTGCTGAACCTGCATATGACAAATAAACAATCTTCAATCTTGAATCTTGAATCTTGAATCTTGCCGGACACTTTCATCAGCACCAAAACCGGGGAAGAACTAAGTCAGTGCTGATGCGACTCTGCTGACGGGGATGTGCAGATTCATGTCAAAAAACCACAAACTATCACTTTAAAGGTCCAAAACTGACTCCTGTGAAGCTTTAAGTCGTGTTATAATGTTGTTCCCTCCTCAAAAACAGACCTGGAGTTGTGTTTCGCTTCATTCACACGTGTTTGAGTAACTTTATTACGAGTCTGTCCACATCTGCGAAGCTCAAAACGCTCCGTTCCACCTTGTGATGTCGTGAATGAAGCAGTTCTCAAGTGAACAGCTCCTTTTAGCTCCTTTTTAGTTCAGCAGAGTCGCCAATTCGAGAGCAGAGACCATCCGAATGATCCTAGTGAAGGTGTGCGGAGGTTAGAAACGCAGTGGAAAGACAGTTTAGTCTAAATTGTGTCTGTCTGTAAAAACTACTGACAAACCCGAGGAGATTAACAAACACGATGAGACAAAAAGACACTACATTTTCAAGAGAATCTTAATTATTCAGATAGAATTAAGATAAATTCAGATCAAATAAAACCCAATATGTTTGTTTGTGTCGCCCCATTTACATGAGGCCGTTAAAAATGTTAATTTCGATTTCAAAAGCCCACGCAAACACTTCATTCCTAATGTTTATTCGGACTTAAACTTAATTCCGAGTGAAGTGGGCGGTTTATTTTGTGTTAAACGTGTGTGAATGAAACAAAACACGACTCCAGGTCCGTTTGTGACGAGGAAACGACATTATAACGGATTAAAAAATAGCGTAACATGGAGTCTTTAATGCTAAAATTGAATAAATGTTTTTCATTTGTGTAAATTTAATCTTAACTTTAATTTCATTTCGTTTCTTGTCATTATTAGGTGGAATGTGTAAGTTTTCTGTAAGATGTTCTGCAGACTGTTTGTCCATTTATACGTTATTAATTAACAGTAATTCAGTTTTGCCTGGAAAGTTTCTCAGTGTGGCTTTATTACGGAGTCAAGCGGGATGAAGCCACCAGGCCAAGTTACGAGCCAGATCTATGAGGAGGCGACGTGCTCACGGCAAGAACGCGTGTTTTTTTAAGGAGAATAAAGCGTGTGGAACTGAGCAAATGCAAGATACACAAGTTTAATGCCATGCTGTGGAACATTTCAGAGAAATCTCCATGGCGACAAGCAGCAAATGCGCCTTTAAAGAAATCGTACATTTATTTCTTTCTTAATTAGTTTGTCTCAAAAGCTAAATTATTTTATTTAGGTGGGGGAGTTCCTGTTTTGTTGTGAATGTTTTAAACCTTTCTATCTCCATGGAGACCAGACCGGACCAAGTTACATGTCAGATCTGTGGAGAGGCGACGCCGCTCACAGTCAGAACGCCTGTTTTTTTGCTTTTTCTAGGCATTTTTGATCTTTAAAACCACCTGTAATTGAATAAATGTGAGGTA
This sequence comes from Odontamblyopus rebecca, assembly GCA_030686955.1. Lineage (NCBI taxonomy): Eukaryota > Metazoa > Chordata > Actinopteri > Gobiiformes > Gobiidae > Odontamblyopus > Odontamblyopus rebecca. Next base: position 38,637,193 of record CM060661.1, read on the forward strand.
AAGCTGTTTAATTTCACACTGTGGACCAAGCAGAGCAACGATGTATCCACAGAAACAAGCAGGTGACGAAAAGTTACACAATACACCTTTAAGTCTAGCATCATACCTGTAGATTTGTGTCTCAGTTTTGACACAAATTTGTTTATAACTTGATTCTTTGCGGTGCTGATTTGATTTTCCTGCTAATATACTTCAGTTTCCTCTGACACGCGACTCAAAAGACATAATATTAGTTTTAAACTGCTAATCTCTATGGCAACGGTCCAAATTTCTCATAATTTCTGCTTAATTTTCTGCCCGTTTATCACTGGTCGTGCTTTTTAGTTGTCCTTGTTTATGACTTCATAATAATACCATTTTTTTGTGTGTGTTCCTGATTTGAATTTCCTGCTCATATACTTCAGCTTCCTGTTACAAGTGACTCAAAAAACATAATATTTTGTTTTAAACTGTTCATCTCTATGGCAACGGACCAAATTTATCATAATTTGTGCTTATTTTTCTGCCCTTTTATTACTTGTCTTGCCTTTTATAGTCCGTGTTTATAATTTGATCATAATATAGAATCTTTTCTGTCTTGATTTGGATCCTGTTAGTCATATTTTAACTTCCTGTTACATGCAACATTTAGAGGAGACATAATATTTGGTTTTAAATTGTTCAACTCTATGGAAACGGTCCAAACTTCTCATAATTTCTTCTCATTTTTTGTTCGTTTATCACTGGTCTTGCTTTTTAGTACTTCATGACAGGAATATAGAATCTTTGCTGTCTTTTCTGCCTTGATTTGGATCCTGCTAATCATATTTTAGCTTCCCGTTACATGCAGCACTTAGGGGAGACATAATATTTCGCTTTAAATTGTTAATCTCCATGGCAACCATCCAAATTCCTCATCATTCACCATCAAAAACGCGGATAACCTACTTTACTGAGCCCACCCAATAGTAAAATGGATGCTTGTAGGTCATGCTCCTTTATGGAATTTTGCAGACAGTCATATTATAGATTGCACTATATAATATCATGATTTATTTTGTGCATTTTACCAGATTTTTTGGTAAAAATCCTGTTTTTATTCCAATACAATACACCTCTTTTTACCTTCATGCCTTTGCTGTTACAGTAGCATTTCATTTTTACAGCTTGCTGGCTCTTTTTAAGCCTTGTGCATTGCTCTGTTTGCATTTTTCTTTACTCAATTCTTTATTTTGGGGGTTTTTGGTGTATTTTAGGCTCATTTGGTCCATTTAAGATGCCCTGAAGCCGAGCACCACGCCTCATTAGCATAATTCAAATGAGCCCAGCGTCCATTTAAATACGACCCCGGCGCACTCACCTGTTTTTCCAGCATGATCATTCTCCTAGTCGCATGACCTTCCTGGAGCGGTGTCCTCTCTTGGTTTCAGGCCGACATCGTGCGCCCCTTTCCCGGCCACAGCATCCCCCGAGTCCCCGCTCACCTCCGCGCTCGCTCCGCTACTTCTGGGGGGGCTAGTAGTCCACGTCCTCGGCTAATTTTCCTCCGAAATTCGTCTCCCGCGGGCTTCTTTATCACCTGCATTCACGTGAAAACATTACAAATCTGCTGTTTTATCCTTGCCGATGCTTTTCCGCGTTTCAAAAGTGATAAAAATCCAGTTTGAGCGCGTTTAACGTCGGCTAGTCCGCGTTAGCTCGCTAGCGATGCTAACGCCGAATCAATTTTTTATTTGTCTCCGCGTCGCTTCATCCATCATGCCCATTCCCGGGTAACATCCTTGGGAAATAAGACAGAAAAAAACGCCGGTTAATCCACGGAAAAGACCCCGGGCCGTGTCCCAAATGTCATCCCAGGAAAGCGGAGTGGATCCCGGGGAAGATGTGGTGTGGTTTGTGCGTAATGGTTTGTGCGTAATGGATGCTGCTGATGTTCGGGGGGAATCTCGCCTCCTCCTCCGCGCTTCTGTTGCTGAGACTGGGGCAGAAGAGGCACCCGGAGCGGTCTTAAAGGCTCCGCGAAGGGGGAAATCACCGGGAACACAAAAAACGAGGGAGATTTAGGGGGTTTAAACAAAGCGAGAGGCCTGATTTATACCCAAAAGGTGCCAAATAAAAGTGCCATCGCATAAAGCGTCCGCGTTCTGATGCGCAGTGTCATGTTAATGCCCTTGTCCGCTCGGGGTTAGGTTATAAATCCAAATGTGATGTAAAAAATAAAACTGGCATGCTCATAAAAATCAAAAGTACAGTTACTAAAGCTCCCATATTACGCAAAATGGACTCTTGAGAACTTTAAGTCGTGTTATAATGTTGTTTCCTCCTCAAAAACAGACCTGGAGTTGTGTTTTGTTTCACTGTATGTTAATAAACTTTTCTATCTTCACGGAGACCAAACCACACTGAGTTACGGGTCAGATCTGTGGAGAGGCAAACCCCCCTCACAGTTTGATAGAGACAAAGAATAAAGAAAAGAGCTGTTTTTTTCTTTTTCTTATTTTTGGTTCTATATTGAAAAACGAATGAACCAATGACACACGGATTCTTCTCTATTCTGTTGTTTTTAATAATAATAATAATACATTTTATTTCTTAGGCGCTTTTCTGGACGCCCAAGGTCACCTCACAACAACAGAAACAAGTTAAGTACGATTAAAACACACAGTTAAAGCCACAGTTAAAGTGGGACAGTGTTTAATAGAGGGATTGTGTTTAGCATCTGTTCAGTTTGTGGAATTTATTCATATTTAGTGTTTAATAGTGTATTGGACAGTATTTGAATTAACTGACTTACAATTAGTTATGAGCTATTCTCCCTGGAGACTTGTGTCGCATGTTTTTATTACTGTAACTTCTATAACTTGCCGTTCGAGATGAAATGTCGGTTCTTGGTCTCTGATTTTATAGCATAGTTTTATAATCCGGTGCGATTTACACATGTTTTTTTCTTCTTTAATTGTGCATTTTTTGGCTGGTGCGACTTTTACTCCAAAGAAAAATGCGGTAACTGAATAACGCACATAACTGAGTAAACATAAAACGGTTTGAGGCACGTTCCAGGCAAAACTGCGGTCTGTCTCTTCATTATTAGCCCGTCTACATCTCCAAAGCTCAAAACTCTCTGTTCCACCTCGTGATGTCATGAAGCGGGAGTTTTCAAGTGAACAGCTGCGTTTTTTTGTTGTTGTTGTTTTTTTTCAGTAGAGACAGAAATTTCCAGCTTTACATTTACATTATAACTGTGTCTTTGTGCCTTGTGCATTGCTCTGTGTGCATTTTTCTTTACTCTCTGCTTTATTTGTTGGGTTTTTGGCGTATTTTAGGCTCATTTGGTCCATTTAAGCTGCCCTAAAACACATCGGAGCACTTCCTGTATCGCCCCATGACGTCACAAGGTGCAACAGAGTGTTTTCCGTTCGAAACAAGAACTCAGACTTGGAAATAAATGCTGAACACGTGTGAATGAAGCAAAACACAGCTCCAGTAAAGTAAATTTTGTGTAATATTGGACCTTTAAAACTAAATCTGACTTATTTACTTATTTTATCAGCAAACTGTAGTAGGTCGACAAGGACAAGGACTATAGCCTCACAACGTTTTTCACTGTGTAACTCTTCTGGTGGAGTGTCCGTCAAACGCTTTTCTCCGTGGATACGTCACTGCTCTGCCTGGAATGTCCCACAGTGTGACATTAAACAGCTCTACTTTACATTTAATCAATCACAGGTGGTTTTAGAGCTCAAAAATCCATAGAAAAAACAACAAAAACAGGCGTTCTGACTGTGATCAGGGTCGCCTCTCCGCAGATCTGACCTGTAACTTGGTCTGTTTAAGTCTTAATTTTAGTCATTTCACGGACCCTCCACCAGAAAAGTTACACAATGAAGCTTTAATCACATACGATCAGTCTGGAAATGCAAAAATAGGTTATAAATAGACGGTTTGATGGTCGCCTAATTAGTCCCAGTCGACTGTTTAAGCCTATTTATAGCTTCAGCTTCCTGTTATTGGCACCATCTCGAGAGCTTTTCACTGTTCAAAAGATAAAATACTATGTTTTAAATCATTAATTGCTATGGCAACAGCTTTATTTGTTTAAAAAAATCATTCAGAAACCCATGGATATAGGCCACAGCTTGGAGGTCTAACCAGCTGTATTAGGCCATTCGAATCGTTTTGTTGTCTGACTTAAAGGTGCATCCTGTAGCTTTTCCTGGTTTCTGTCCTCACGGAGACCGAACTGCACCGAGTTACAGGTCAGATCTGCGGAGAGGCGACGCCGCTCGCAGTCAGAACGCCTGTTTTTGTTGTTTTTCCCATGTATTTTTGAGCTCTAAATCCACCTGTGATTGAATAAACGTATAAGTTAGAGCTGTTTAGTGTCACACTGTGGGACATTCTCAGCAGGAGCAATGACGTATCCATGGAAATAAGCAGGCGACAGACCCCCAGTCGAAAAGCTACACAGTGCACCTTTTTTTTTTTTTTTTTTTTTTACATCTTTTTTATATTATTTTGTATGGATCGCACCTCCTCTGTTTACGGCAAAGACCTGCAATTATATATATATAAAAAAAAAACACTGTAACTTTTCTGGAAAGGGTCCATCACCTGTTTGTTTCCATGGAGATGTCAATACTTGGTGTAAATTGTCCACAGTACGGCATTAAACTGATCTGTGCTGCATTTATTCAGCTACAGGTGTCATTTATCGCCCAAAAATATCTGAAAAAAAACAACTGAATTCTGACTGGGAGTTGGGTCGCCTCTCCACAGATCTGACCTGTAATTTGGCTCGTAAGTCTCCATGGAGATACTTAAGTTTACGTGCACACTGTGGAACGTTGTAGTCAAGCAGGTGACCTTCTGCTCGGTTTAAAAGGCCACAGTTACCGCTTTTAGCTATATTTGTTTATTTTGTACGATAAAAACGATAAACTTTTGAGCCTTTTTTAGACTTAGACAAACTTTATTGACCCACAAGGGAAATTATCTGGACACATTAACTCACACATCACAATATAATTTAATAAACAAGAGCTCCTCCAGTGGGGCAAAATACGCCTGTACTTTGAATTATTGTATATAGAATTAAGTTAGAATTTGTCAAACCTAGTTAAAGATGAATTGTTGGTGCAGTTTGGAAGTTTGACATTCCTAGGTGAGACGGTTGTGGAGTTAGAGCGCGGACAAGAAATTGTCCACAGACAGACGGACAGACGGACGGACAGACGGACGGATAATCAATAGGGAAATCTGGCTCTTGCAGTAGGAGTATGAGTATGACATCATCACATTCTAGAATCGGAATTCCACCAATCAGATCGCAGCAACAGAACTTAAAGACACTACAAAGCTTTGATGTGTCAAAGCTCAAAGAAGCAGAGAATGTGGGTTGTTCTCGCTTTCAGCAGCAGAACATTTGAGAAGAGAGTTCAGATCTACGGCACGTAACATAAAAGGACAGAGATGGAAGATAAAAAGACAGAGATGGAAACGATCACAGTTAGCAAGAGAGACAGACATGTCTCTGTGCAAAGATATCCATTTTCAAATACAGAACCAAACATGAACACTGTGTTCAAGGAATTGAGGAGGGAGCAGAAGTTGTGCGATGCTTTGCTCAACGTGGCCGGCGTGCAATTCCCAGCACACAAACTGGTTCTGTGTAGCTGCAGCACATACTTCAAAAGCCTCTTCACTGACTGGTCCAGCCCTGACTGCCAGGTGTTTGAGATCTCCAATGTGTCAGTTGATATCATGAAGATTATCCTGGACTACTACCGGGGTGGTGCACATCACCCAGGAAAACCTCCAGGAGCTCTTTATAGCTGCTGACTACTTAGATGTGAGCGGCATTACCGAAGTCTGCTGTCAGGTCATGAAGGAGCAAATGTCCCCCAGTAACTGCATCACTGTATGGGGTATCTCAAACAAGTACTACTACCCCCAGCTGAGGAAACAAGCCTTCTTATACGTCCTGAAGCATTTCGAAGAGGTGGTGACCAGCTCTGAAGAGTTCTTCCAGCTCTCCAGCGAAGACCTGTGTTCAGTCATTGATGATGATCGGCTGAACGTGAAGGAGGAGACCACCGTGTTAGTGGCAGTCATCAGATGGATTGCACATGCTCCTGAGGAAAGGAACCACTACTTGGCCGACCTCCTACTAAAAGTCCGTCTGGGTCTGATCCATGTTGATGACTTCACTCAGTGCATGAATAGATATAACCTGTCCCACTACATTCATAACTGGAAGATTGTGGAGGAGAAGATCATAAAGGTGATGTTGGATGAAAGAGCTAGGAGGTACAATGCCTCCCTGCCCCCCACTCGTCTAGCCACTCCAAGGCTGCCCAGTGTGGTGCTTATGGTTATTGGTGGCTATAACCGAAACAGAACAACCAACAGAATTGAAGTCTATGACAACCGCACCGATCGCTGGGTGGGTGTGGCTAATGATGACTGGACTCCAAGAGCCCATCACGGCACAGTGTTCCTTAATGGATCTGTGTACGTGATTGGAGGGTTTGGCGGCAATCACCGGCTCAACACTACCTGCAAGTACGACCTGGCAATTCACACGTGGCAAGAAATGGCACCCATGCATTCACGTAGGTGCTTCATTAGTGTGACTTTGCTGGATGGTTTGATCTACGCGATAGGCGGGTTCGATGAACTGGTCTGTCTGAAGACAGCCGAAAGGTACTTGCCAGTGACCAATCAGTGGACCATGATTTCACCTATGAACAAAAAGAGGAGCAATGCCAGCAGCACAGTGTACAATGGAAAGATCTACATTTGTGGAGGTTTTGGTGAACATCACCTGGCATCAGCTGAGACTTACAACCCACTAACCGAACAGTGGACCATGATAGCAGATATGTCCACCATGCGCACTGGGCTCAGTGTCATCGCCTATGCCAATGAAATCTACGCTGTTGGTGGGTTTAATGAGGATTCCCGTTTGAACACTGTTGAAGCCTATAACCCCGCAAGCAACACGTGGCGCCCCCTACCCAACATGTGGACCAGGCGCAGAAACTTTGGCATTGAGGTTGTTGACAATCAGCTATATGTTGTAGGCGGGGAAAATCGGGGCACCCTTCATTGTGCTGAATGTTTTGATGCAAGGACCGGAGTTTGGACTCAGGTGCGGGACATGGAGATCCCTCGTTCTGGCCTGAGCTGCTGTGTGGTGTTTGACCTTCCCAACATGGCCGACTTTGCCCCGCCCCGCCCTCCTCCTCATGACGATTCCACTGAGGAGTAGATGCGCACTCATTTAAACAAAAGCATCTATTAACTGCAAACAAGAGCTGCGCCAGCGGCAAAATACGCCCGTACTTTGAATGATTGTATATAGAATTAAGTTAGAATTTGTCAAACCTAGTTAAAGATGAATTGTTGGTGCAGTTTGGAAGATTTCGGGATTCCACCGATCAGATTGCAGCGACAGAACTTAAAGACACTACAAAGCTTTAATGTGTCAAAGCTCAAAGAAGCAGAGAATGTGGGTTGTTCTCGCTTTCAGCAGCAGAACATTTGAGAAGAGAGTTCAGATCTACGGCACGTAACATAAAAGGACAGAGATGGAAGATAAAAAGACAGAGATGGAAACGATCACAGTTAGCAAGAGCGACGGGCAGGTTTTCGCAAAGGGTCGGGCCGTGACCTTGACCTTTGACCCTGTGACCTTGAAATCAATAGGGAACATCCTTGACCCATGGGGTGTCCAGCCATGAAGTTTGACATTCCTAGGTGAGACGGTTGTCGAGTTAGAGCGCGGACAAAGCTTCAAAGACTTCAAAGCTTTGAAGTGTCCACAGACGGACGGACGGACGACGGACGGACAGACGGACGGACAGCGCCATACCATAATACGTCCCGTCTTATTACAACGGGCGTATAAAAAGGGTAAAAAAAGATAAATGGTAATAATAAATTCTATTTAAATTGCAAAAAAGAGCAAGAGACAAGTGTTCATGTTCATGTTCATGTTTTTATTACAGACTAAATACAATATATTCAGTCTGATGCCCATAAAATAAAACATATTCAGTTTGTAGAGTAATACAAACTGAATATGATCAAAATAAGTCATTGATGAGGTAAAGGCAGAAGCTAAAGCTTGTTAATGGACATTCATCTACAAAATTAACAGTGTAAAGTTTCAAATAAGATCTATAATAATTAATACATTTTAGAATATTTATATAATTTAGAATAAATATATAAATGTACATGCACAAATCAAAATAAAATAGAAAAATAAGTAATACAATATAAAATATCAGCTGAGGTCATTGGAAGACAGTGCAATTTATCATTATTCATCATTATTATTAGTTTGTATGACCATAAACGAAATCATGTGTGTGTATATCCATCCATCCATCCATCCATCTTCTTCCGCTTATCCGGGGCCGGGTCGTGGGGGCAGCAGTCTAAGCAGGGGCTCCCAAGCTTCCTTCTCCCCAGCCACTTCCTCCAGCTCCACCGGACGGACCCCGAGGCGTTCCAAGGCCAGCTGAGAGACATAATCCCTCCAGCGTGTCCTGGGTCTTCCCCGGGGCCTCCTACCGGTGGGACATGCCCGGAACATCTCCCGAGGGAGGCGTCCAGGAGGCATCCGGACCAGATGCCCAAACCACCTCAGCCGCTCCTCTCGACGTGGAGGAGCAGCGACTCTACTCCGAGCTCCTCCCGTGTGACCGAGCTCCTCACCCTATCTCTAAGGGAGCGCCCGGCCACTCTGCGGAGGAAACTCATTTCGGCCGCTTGTATCCGCGATCTCGTTCTTTTGGTCATTACCCAGAGCTCATGACCATAGGTGAGGGTAGGAACGTAGATTGACCGGTAAATCGAGAGCTTCGCCTTTCGGCTCAGCTCCCTCTTCACCACAACGGTCCGATACAGCGACTGCATCACTGCCGATGCCGCACCGATCCGCCTGTCAATCTCGCGCTCCATCCTCCCCTCACTCGTGAACAAGACCCCGAGATACTTGAACTCCTCCACTTGAGGCAGAGATTCCCCACCCACCCGGAGAGGGCAATCCACCTTTTTCCGGTCGAGAACCATGGCCTCGGATTTGGAACAGCTGATTCTCATCCCAGCCGCTTCACACTCGGCTGCAAACCGCCCCAGTGCTGCAGGTCCTGGTTCGATGAAGCCAACAGGACAACATCATCCGCAAAAAGCAGAGATGAGATCCTGTGGTCCCCGAACTGGACCCAGGGCTGCGCCTAGAAATTCTGTCCATAAATACAATGAACAGAACCGGTGACAAAGGGCAGCCCTGGCGGAGTCCAACATGCACCGGGAACAGGTCTGACTTACTGCCGGCAATGCGAACACAGCTCCTGCTCCGGTCATACAGGGACCGGACAGCCCTTAGCAAAGGGCCCCGGACCCCATACTCCCGGAGCACCCCCCACAGGGCACCACGAGGGACACGGTCGAATGCCTTCTCCAAGTCCACAAAACACATGTGGACTGGTTGGGCAAACTCCCATGAACCCTCGAGCACCCGATGGAGGGTGTAGAGCTGGTCCAGTGTTCCACGACCAGGCCGAAAACTACACTGCTCCTCTTGAATCCAAGGTTCGACTATCGGCTGAACTCTCCTCTCCAGCACCCTGGCATAGACTTTACCGGGGAGTGTGATTCCCCTGTAGTTGGAACACACCCTCCGGTCCCCCTTTTTATACAGAGGGACCACCACCCCGGTCTGCCAGTCCAGAGGTACTGTTCCCGACCACCACGCGATGTTGTAGAGACGTGTCAGCCAAGACCCACAACACCCAGAGACTTAAGGTACTCAGGACGGATCTCATCCACCCCCGGAGCCTTGCCACCGAGGAGCTTTCTGACCACCTCAGTGACTTCGGCCAGGGTGATGGATGAGTCCGCCTCTGGGTCCCCAGCCTCGGCCTCCTCTTCGGAGGACGTGACGGTGGGATTGAGGAGATCCCCAAAGTTTTCCTTCCACCGCCCGACAACATCCCCAGTCGAGGTCAGCAGCTCTCCCCCCGCACTGTAAACAGTGTTGGTGAAGGACCGCTTCCCCCTCCTGAGGCGCCGGACGGTTTGCCAGAATTTCCTTGGGGCCGTCCGATAGTCCTCCTCCATGGCCTCCCCGAACTCCTCCCAGACCCGAGTTTTTGCCTCTGCAACCGCCCGGGCTGCAGCACGCTTGGCCCGACGGTACCCGTCAGCTGCCTCGGGAGTCCACCGGGCCAGTAAGGCCCGGTAGGACTCCTTCTTCAGCTTGACGGCATCCCTTACTTCCGGTGTCCACCACCGGGTTCGGGGATTGCCACCGCGACAGGCACCGCAGACCTTACGGCCACAGCTACGAACGGCCGCATCGACAATCAGGTCTTTCTGGCTTCCTCCTCCGCCAGCGGACCCCACTCACCACCAGGTGGTGATCAGTTGACAGCTCTGCCCCTCTCTTCACCCGAGTGTCCAAGACACACGGCCGGAGGTCAGATGACACGACAACAAAGTCGATCATCGACCTCCGGCCTAGGGAGTCCTGGTGCCACGTGCACCGATGGACCCCCTTGTGCTCGAACATGGTGTTCGTTATGGACAAACTGTGACTAGCACAGAAGTCCAATAACAGAACACCGCTCGGGTTCAGATCAGGGAGGCCGTTCCTCCCAATCACCCCTCTCCAAGTGTCACTGTCGTTGCCCACATGGGCGTTGAAGTCCCCCAGTAGAACAACGGAGTCCCCGGTCGGTGCACTGTCCAGTACCCCTCCCAGAGATTCCAAGAAGGCCGGGTACTCTGCACTGCTGTTTGGCCCATAGGCCGACACCACAGTGAGAGACCTGTCCCCGACCCGAAGGCGCAGGGACACGACCCTCTCGTTCACCGGGGTAAACTCCAACACGCAGCGGCTGAGCTGTGGGGCTATAAGCAGGCCCACGCCAGCTCGCCGCCGCTCCCCGCGGCCAACGCCAGAGAAATGGAGAGTCCAACCCCTCTCAAGGAGTTGGGTTCCAGAGCCCAAGCTGTGCGTGGAGGTGAGGCCGACTATATCTAGCCGGTAACGCTCGACCTCCCGCACAAGCTCAGGCTCCTTCCCCCCCAGCGAGGTGACATTCCATGTCCCCAGAGCTAGTCTCCATGTCCGGAGATCTGGTCGCCGAGGCCCACGCCTTCGACTGCCGCCCAGATCTCTTTGCACCCGGCCCCTATGGCTCCTCCCGCGGATGGTGGGTCCAGGGGAGGGCGGTCCCACGTCGCTCCTTCGGGCTGTGCCCGGCCGGGCCCCGTGGGGAAAGGCCCGGCCACCAGGCGCTCGCCCACGTGCACCCACCCCAGGCCTGGCTCCAGGGTGGGGCCCCGGTACCGCCTTTCCGGGCGACGTCACTGATCTCGTTTTAATCGTCATCATAGGGGCTTCTGTGTGTGTATATGTATATTAATGTGTTTGTATGTATAAAATCTGCATTCACGCTCACGACAGCAGAGAAAACAGTTTTCTTGCGGCGACTGTGGTGTTTTGAAAGCTCGGAAATTCATAAACAGGATGTAACATAAAAGTTGATGGGAATTTACCCCAAAAATAAACAAAAAACATTTCGACCACACACGAGCTGCAGAGAAAGACGTTTCTGTCCACAGTCCAACACACAAAGGTCCCACATGACGCAATATTTGGTTTTCAAGTCAACAGCGACTTTTTACCTTTAGTTGGGGCGAACAAGGTCAATTTGGAGCGATTGTTGATAGTAAAATTGTTAAAACAGTGAATAGTGAAGGAAAATTGTCACGCACTCTGTCAGTTTAGGTCATTTTCAAGCACTTTTTTTTATGTATTTTGGCTGAAAAATGTTAATAAATTCCCCTTTTTACTGTTCAAATTGGTATAAAATAGGGAGATCTGGGGCATTTCTTGTGTAAAACTGGGACAAATCGCTGGTTTTTGATTAAATCTGCTGGGACAGAGGGACACAGGGCTCAAAAGTGGGACTGTCCCGGGTAAATAGTTGTGTAACATGTGAGGAAACAACATTATAACATAGATCAGAAAATAGTGGAACATAAGGGCGCTTTAAAAAGTCCGAGGAACAATGTTTATATGATATATTTATGAAAAAAACACCTTTAATCATAGTAATACAATAAGTTTAGAGCAATTCTGTAGTGTCTATTTGTAGATGAAAACTAATGAAACAAAAAACTAAACATAACTCTGGGGGATGTGGTTTATGCGGAAAAGTAAAGTAACAAAATCAGTGCGGATCCAGTGCTGCATTTTCCAAGATTTATTCCAATTTACAGGCAAACAACAAGGAAACATGATCAAGGCCTAAACCAGTCCCAGTTCTGAGCCCCGTGTCCTCTGTCCCAGCAGATTTATCCAAAACCACTGATTTGTCCCAGTTTTATACAAGAAATGTCCATATTTTTTGACCAATTTGAGCCTTGCCAACAGTAAAAAAAAAGCGTACATTGTCATTTCTTTAGGTAAAATGCAGAAAAGCTGCTTAAAAACGACCAAAACACAAAGAAAATGTGACTATACTGACTCACGAATGGACCAAGTGCAGAACTATTTTCTTTAATTACACTAAATACACTACACTTTATTTAATCCTACCTGCACCTTTGTATTTTATTATATTTTATTATATTTTTTACTATATTGTTTACTTATTTCCCTTGGATTTGCACTTTCACTCATCCTCAGCATTTCATTGCATTATTGACCTTGTGTTGAACCTGCACATGACAAATAAACAATCTTGAATCTTGAATCAATCATTTTACTAAGTTTTTATTTATTTATTTATTTTAAATTTAGCACGTATATAACATAATAATTAAAAAAAGAAACACACTAGATAAAAAAGTAAATGCGGGAAAGGGCAAAAAACCCAAAAGGGCCTATATTAAAACCTCCACTTTATGAATACATTAAAATTAAAATTGCACTTTATAGCAGCGCATTAATAAAATAGAAAAACATATATTTACACGCCTTAGATTAAATACATTTGATCCAAACGTGGATTAAAACACAACGAAACATCATTTTATTATTACCGACCACCACAAATTGGGGGAGTCCCAGTTTTTTTTGGAAAAGCTGGTCACTTTATGCTAAATAATAATAAATAATACCAAATTAGACTAAACAATTTAACAAACGCCATAGCAAAAATATATCATGCAAATTAACCAAAACACAATTAGTAAATTAATTAACATAAACAAAAATAATAAGCACATTTTAGAATAAATAAAATACGTAAATAGCTCCTAAAATTTCAACAATAAAGGGGGGACAGGTTTTGTTTACAAAAGACGAACTCTCTCGTGTTCTCGCGATACTCGGCGGGATTTACGTAAAGCATCATGGCGGCCCGCTGCGGCAGAGCGTTGGTTAAGGTCGGCGGGGCTTTGCTGGACTCCCCGCTATCTCTCCGGGCCGGAACCGGGGGCAGGCTGGCGGGGAGCCGGGCCTACGGTACCGGGGGCTCCGGGCCGCGGGCGGGGCCGGCTCTGGCTGCCCGGACCGCGGCCAAGGGAGGCGGGCTGCTGCTGGGCGCGTTTCTGCTCGGGGGAGGACTGGGACTTTACCACACGGTGAAGCGGAGGCAGCAGCAGCACTTTGCACAAGAGGAGCAGCCGGGACAGGTGAGGGAAACATGTATGTGCACAAGAGGAGACAAGACAGGTGAAAACAACATTTACTGTGCACAAGAGGAGTCAAGACAGGTGAAAACAACATTTACTGTGCACAAGAGGAGTCAAGACAGGTGAAAACAACATTTACTGTGCACAAGAGGAGTCAAGACAGGTGAAAACAACATTTACTGTGCACAAGAGGAGTCAGGACAACATTTACTGTGCACAAGAGGAGTCAAGACAACATTTACTGTGCACAAGAGGAGTCAAGACAACATTTACTGTGCACAAGAGGAGCCAGGACAACATTTACTGTGCACAAGAGGAGTCAAGACAACATTTACTGTGCACAAGAGGAGGTGAAAACAACATTGACTGTGCACAAGATGAGGTGAAAACAACATTTACTGTGCACAAGAGGAGTCAAGACAACATTTACTGTGCACAAGAGGAGTCAGGACAGGTCAGAATTGGGGGAAAATAGTGCATTAGAAGTATTAATAAGTGCAATTCATATTTTGTGTGACCGGATTTTCAAAATAAAAAAACTGGGACGTCACATCCCTGCTTTGGAACAGTTGGTAATAATAAAATTGCGAAACGAGTAATTAATTAAGGAGAATTGTTCTGCACTTTGCACTAATGTGAGTCAGTATAGTCACATTTTTCTTTGTGTTTTGGTCATTTTTAAGCATTTTTTTCCCCGTATTTTACATAAACAAATGACAGTTTATGCCTCTCTTTACTGTTGATAGGGATCAGATTGGTCAAAAATAGACCACAAAATTGCCACATCAACTGTAAAATTAGCAAACAGGGTCGTCGGGTCACCTTAATTTTGTGTTAATATTTACTTTGCACAAGAGGAGGAATCGGGACAAATCAGAACGTGGGAAAATAATGCATTAGAAGTACTAATAAGTGCAATTAATATTTTGTGTAGGATAACCAGATTTTCAAAATAAAAAACTGGGACATCCCTGGTTTGAGTTGGTTGGTAATAATAAATGATAATAAATAATAACTTTTGCCCATTTCTACTGAACTAGTGTGACCAGACGTCCCTGTTTCCCCGGGACAGTCCCAGTTCTGAGCCCTGTGTCCCCCTGTCCCTGCAGATTTATACAAAACCACTGATCTGTCCCAGTTTTATACAAGAAAGGTGTCTCTATTTTTGACCAGTTTGAACCATCTAAACCAGGACAACACCAGGACAATATCAGGTCTGTTTCAGGTCTGAAAAACGGGTCTAAACTAGGACTAAACTGGGACTATTTCAGGTCTAAACTAGGACTAAATCAGGACTGTATCAGGTCTATTTAAGGTCTAAACCAGGTCTAAACCAGGTCTAAACCAGGTCTAAACTAGGGCTATACCAGGACTAAATCGGATCTATTTCAGGTCTAAACCAGGACTAAATCGGGTCTACTTCAGATCTATTTCAGGTCTAAACCAGGACTATTTCAGGTCTATTTCAGATCTATTTCAGGTCTAAAACAGGTCTGAACCCGGACTAAACCAGGTCTAAACCAGGACTAAACAAAGGCTAAAATAGAACTATTTCAGGTCTAAATTAGGCCTAAACCAGGTCTATTTCAGGTCTAAACCAGGTCTAAGCCAGGACTAAACAAGGGCTAAAATAGAACTATATCAGGTCTGTTTCAGGTGTAAACTAGGACTAAACCAGATCTATTTCAGATCTATTTTCAGGTCTAAACCAGGACTAAACCTGGACTATACCAGGTCTAAACCAGGACTAAATCAGGCCTAAACCAGGTCTAAATCAGGATTAAACTTGGACTAAACTAAGACAAAACCAGGACTATATCAGGTCTATTCCAGGTCTATTCCAGGTCTATTCCAGGTCTATTCCAGGTCTAAACCAGGACTAAACCAGGACTAAACCCGGACTAAACCAGGACTAAATCAGGCCTAAACCAGGTCTAAATCAGGATTAAACTTGGACTAAACTAAGACAAAACCAGGACTATATCAGGTCTATTTCAGGTCTAAACCAGAACTAAAGTAGGGCTAAAATTAGGACTGTATCGGTTCAAAACCAGAGGAGCATAAATTGCATTTGTTTAGCTAAGTCCCAGTTTTTCTCTGGTCACCCTTTACTGAAAAGAGAAAATGAGCCATATCTTTATAAAAATCACTTAAATGCATTAGGAGAGGTAAATGTGCATAATTTAAGATGGGTGAATAATACGACTTTGATTGTTCTCTTTCCAGGCTAAAGGGGGCGCTCTGAAGCTGGTGTTGTACCAGTATAAGACCTGCCCGTTCTGCAGTAAAGTCCGAGCCTTTCTGGACTACCACGGGCTTCCGTACGAGATCGTGGAGGTGAACCCCGTCATGAGGAAGGAGATCAAGTGGTCCACGTACAGAAAAGTGCCCATCCTCATGGTCGACGAAGAAGTGGTGAGGATGATTTTGTTTTGACGTTTTTCCGAAATCCTTTAGATAGATTCTGGGTCTGGAGTGTTCAGCTCCCAGGGTAAATTTCTGAGATATCTTATTAATTATTTCTACTTTATTTTATTTTTACTTGTACATATTGGGCTGGGCGATACAAAAAAACAGAATCACCATTTTTTTCCCCCATAATGATCGATCTCTATTTTCAATTCAATCATCTCTCTGATCCAGCTCCTCACTTTTTCTCCTCTTTCTCTCCTCTGGTGCTTCTCACCTTTTAAAATCCAAGTTAAAGTTGAACTCCGGCACATTTGAAGCTAAAGTCCGTTTCTAGAGGTGGTGGAATTCTGTCAGAAGCCAAAAAACGGCACAGATCAGTCTTTCCTCGGCGATCTCACTGTGGCAGTGAGTCTGTCAAGACAACAAACTAGTGTAGTGATGGGGGCAAGTTCTGAACTAGTGTAGTGATGGGGGCAAGTTCTGAACTAGTGTAGTGATGGGGGCAAGTTCTTAACTAGTGTAGTGATGGGGGCAAGTTCTGAACTAGTGTAGTGATGGGGGCAAGTTCTGAACTAGTGTAGTGATGGGGGCAAGTTCTGAACTAGTGTAGTGATGGGGGCAAGTTCTGAACTAGTGTAGTGATGGGGGCAAGTTCTGAACTAGTGTAGTGATGGGGGCAAGTTCTGAACTAGTGTAGTGATGGGGGCAAGTTCTTAACTTCCACGTAAAACGCCAATTTGCTTCACACTGAAGAAGCTTACCTCCACTTTAACCCATCTTACAACAGCCACGAGTCTAACAAACAAAACGCTCTGCCTGGTTCACTCATTAGTGTCTGGAAAGACGTGATTGTGTCGACTCCAGCGGCGGCGAGAGGCTCGAGTCGCCAGAAGCAACAAGTGAGAATCGACTACTGATGGTGAAGAAAAAAAGAAACTGAAAGTTGTTGAAAGGAAATGGTTCGGGAATATATTTTTTTAATCGTTTTTCAAAAAATATGTCACTCGTAAATAAATGGGATTAGAAACGACACTGATGATTGAGTCTTTTGGGCGCAGTTGGAAGTGGCGTTTTACGTGGAAGTTCAGAACTTGCCCCCATCACTACACTAGTTCAGAACTTGCCCCCATCACTGCACTAGTTCAGAACTTGCCCCCATCACTACACTAGTTCAGAACTTGCCCCCATCACTACACTAGTTCAGAACTTGCCCCCATCACTACACTAGTTCAGAACTTGCCCCCATCACTACACTAGTTTGTTGCCTTGACAGACTCACTGCCACAGTGAGATCTCCGCCGAGGAAACACTGATGTCACGTGAGGAGACGCGCTGACTCAAAGTTTTCACCAAAACGAGAGTGGCGACACTTCTTCAGCTAAATGACGATTGAAATGCGCTCCTCTTATCGAGGATCCGTTGATCATTCAATTTTTGGCACAGGCCTATGTACATACACATTTATATAATTATGCCTTGTCTCTTGCTATTTTTGCTGCTTATTTAGAATTGTAGAATAGAAATAGAATCGTTATATTATATTGTGATGTGTGAGCTCCTGTGTCCAAATAATTTCCCTTCTGGATCAATAAAGTTTGTCTAAGTCTGAACAGTTTTAAAGTTGGACTATGTAGTAAATGTTTTTTGTTTTTTCCACGCTTGCTTGTCTTTATGGAGATGTGACCTGAATGTCCCGCATTATGACATTAACGCGTTTATCTCCATGGGGACAAACAGGCGACACCACCAGGTCAGGTTACAGGTCAGATCTGTGGAGTCGCGTGCCTGCTCTTTGTAAGAATGTATGTTTTTGAAGGTATTTTTACGCAAATAATAAAGTGGAAAAGTTCCACAGTGCAGCTTTGAGAAGGTGTCTAAGGGTTTTCTTCTCGCTAAACAAATCTGACTTTATATTTTATTTTATTGTTATTATATAAAATTTCTCTTTTTTTACAGCAATTGAACGACTCCTCTGTCATCATTAGCTCAATCAAGACTCACCTCATCTCCAAGTAAGAACGAACTCACTGTAGCACGCTAGCTAGCTCTCTACGTCTCAAAGCTAACAGCCGCTTTTATGAAAATCATAAAATATAAAATAAACAACCTACTGAAATTCTAATTAATTAAAGATTTCCCTGTTGTTTTCATGTCTAGAATACTTCAGTCTGCGGTGTTGTTTTAATATTTATTGTGCCTCAAAATTAGCATGAGCATTAGCGTGAGCAATAGCGTTAGCATTAGCGTTAGCATTAGATTGTTTTTGTTTTTGTGTTGTACTTTTGCGGCCTTTGTTTTTACTTTTTTATTCCATAGATCATTTTCAGCAATCACGCACAGTAAGTTTACGTAAATTACAATAAAGAAATAGAAAGGACAATACAGGAGAGCAACAAAAATAAATAATTACATTAGAAAAAGAAAAAGAAAAACACAAAGGGATTAGCTGGATAGCAGGTTTCATTCACTGTGTATTTGAAAAAAATTTAAAGGTTTTTCGCTTTAACTTCCTTTGAGAGTTTTTATATAACGTTTAGGTATTTATTTATATTTTTTTATTAATTTATTTATATATTTATCAGTATTAAGTAAAGTAAGAAGAGGTGAAAAAGTCCAAGGCTGGAATTAAATAAAAGTCCTTTAATTGTTACATGGGACAGTATTTGATTTCTCTTTGAAACTTGTATTCTTTGTTTTGTTTTAAAATAAAATATAGTTAAATTATAGATATTTTCTGCAGATATTGTATCTTTTTATGGCTTTTTAACCTTTTTTTAGCTGCAGTTCCGTCTTAAATAATAATAATAAGTTCTGATGTTCGTGTTTTCGCAGGGATAAGTCCGTGTCGGAGATTGTTCGCTGTTATCCCGAGCTGAAGTCCAAAAACGACAGCGGCAAAGAGGTGGTGGAGTACATGAACAAATACTGGCTGATGCTGAGCGAGGCTGACACGCTGCTGATGTACCCAGAGAAAGGCATGCAAAAGTCAGTTACAATTTTACACTTTTCTACTTTCTAGAAAGTTTCTAGATAGTTTCGGTATGTGACAAATATGAATTCCCGTCACGGTTTTTAAAAGTGTGTAACTTTTCTGGTTTGCATGAGAGCTTTCATTGCGAATAAAAAAGGGGTTTAATCCGGAATAAAAATGAATTCCGCTTTAAACTGAGCATGTAAACAGTTTATGAAAATGATTATTTGGAATTAAACTTTAATCCGAAGTAAGTGGGTGGTTTATTCCGATTTTAAAGCCAAATTAATTTATTCCTCGGTTCCATCAGTTTCCAATTTTGGCCTCACCATTTTTTTTATTTATTTGATTTGTTTTTTTTTAATTTCCATTCTAGCCCTACTTTTTGGAAATGTAAGAGCAAACACACTGGCGCTCACAGTCAGAATCTGTTTGTTTGTTTTTTTTAGGTATTTTTGAGCTCTAAAACCACTTGTGATTGAAAAAATTAGTAAATGTTCGGCAGAGCTGTTTAATGTCACACTGCGGAACATTCCTGGCAGAGCAAAGACATCTCCACACAAACCCGTAAAGCATCTTCACAGGCGTTATTATCGTGTGCTTTTATTGTGAGGTGTGGGTCACTTCCCGTTGCAGGGAGGAGATGAAGTGGCGTAAGTGGGCGGACGACTGGCTGGTGCACCTGATCTCCCCAAACGTGTACCGCACCACGGCGGAGGCGCTGGCGTCCTTCGACTACATCGTACGGGAGGGGAAGTTCGGCTCCTTCGAGGGCTTCTTCGCCAAATACGTGGGAGCGGCGGCCATGTTTCTCATCTCCAAACGGCTCAAGAACAGGTACGAGATGTTAAAAGCCGTTTTCATTTTGTGTTGGAATACTGGTAACTTGGGATGTCCCGATTTGATATTCAGTATCGGTATCAGCTCCCGATCCGGCTCTTTCATGAGTATCAAACAGTATCGGATTCAGTCAAGTAATTCGGACCGATCCAGTTTCACATGTTTTTGCAGCATCGTAAATGGGACCCGACCGGTATGGATTTTGTTGCAGCCAATATGATGCCGATAAACTGGGAGTTGGAGCTGCCGATATAATCACCAATATATTTAGTGAAAAAAATTCACTGTAAATCTTCAGTTGTTTATAAAACTTCGGTTTGGCTCTATTGGATTTTCAGTCGGGTTTATTTAGGCGACATTTATATCATATTATACTGTCTTTAAATATGTCATATTTAAAGACAGTAGTTCAGCCTAATGGTGTTTTTGTACGATATTCTCTCCAGTAAAGAAAGTGCTGTAAGTAAACTACCGCTGTTAGCCTTTACCGGTAAATGTGTGTGCGCCGCGGTAATTAACGATCTGCTAAATGCAGATAATTCACACCTCTATTCACAGCTCATTTCCACATCAGTGCGTGTCCAGTAACATATATACGGCCACTATAGTCACTTTACATTCGCTAACAGAAGAGAAAACAGCCTGTTTATGTGTGCGAGCTACAGCAGCTAATCGCTAACCAATGAGAAAGAACCAAAACGAGCTTCAAACCGACACATTTCAACACTCAGTCTCACACAGGCTCCTCTCAGATCAGCACTAAGAACTGTCCTTTAATCCAGACTCACACTGAGCGGCCGCAAAAACAACACAATCTCAGTGTTGTGCAGGTGGATCTGAGGCTGCGGCGGTAAACAAACGCACATTGGGGTGTTTTCAAGGGCGGGACGACGTCACAAACACAAACTAATGACTCCTCAGATAAATCCTGATGCGGCGCCACAGATCAGGACATTTATCTGTCTGTAAACTGGATTAAATGGGCAGAATATAGAGAGTCTGAGCTTTAGAACGAGGGAAAACAGCCACGTGGAATATCGGCACAGATCGGCAAGATTAGGCCAATAACCGATATGTTTCCAAGAGCCAATATCAGTCGGGCCCTAATCGTAAATCAAAACGCCGCCGTGTCGCTGTGTGGGGCTTTTCACTACAACAAAACGAGAGTCAAACAGCGACGCTGCAAACAAACAGTTTCTCCTGGAGGAACCAGCAGAGCCACTTTAACACGACGAATTTGATTCGTCACTTACAGAAGAATAATCCGGACGAGTTTGAGATTTACAAGAGCAAAGCTACAGCAGAAAACACTGGAGGAGAAAATCTGCCTCAAAATGGCGACAAGTCCAAGAAAATAACACAGAGGATTGTTGAATTTATCGATTTAGACAATCGACCGCCATCTGTCGTGGAAAAAGGCTTCATCGTCTAATGGACTTTTTGGAGCCAAGATACGAACTTCCTTCACGACACATTACTGAGCGCAATAAAACACTTAAGAAATCCTTTCATTCCGTGTATGGTTCCTTCCCTTCCTTAGGGCTAAATTAAAAAAAGGTATCGGATCTGAAGCCAAAAAATCTTGATCGTGACATCTCTAATTGTAACTACTAGGTTTTTTTTTTTTTTTTGATACCAATATTGATCCTGTGTCTTTATGTATCTGCTGATATCAGATTTAACCAGTACCTGTGTAGGAAAATTCTTTTTCTTCTTTATTTTCCTCAAAACACAGTTGCCTTAATACAAAATGGAGGTGTCCCAGTAAAGAGGATATCGACTGAACCAATACTATGGAACTGATACACAATACTGCAATATTCCCGGATCGGCACCAGTATTCGATACCTGTCCTGGTGTCTGTGCATCTGTAGTATTAACTTGTAGTGATTTTTCAGGCATAACCTCCAGGACGACGTGAGGCAGGACCTGTACAACGCCGTGAACGACTGGATCGCAGCCATCGGCAAAACGCGCAGATTCATGGGGGGAGACCAGCCCAACCTCGCAGACCTGGTGAGACCCTCAGAACCGAACCCTTTGAGAACCATGAGTCTTCGTTTACACGTACACGGATAGTTTTACAAACAAATATTTCCCTCGCTCCGTTTTCCGAAATAGCATCGTGCACGCAGCATTGTTTTCATTTTGTTTCCATTGACATGAACCCGTGTAAATGCGCCGTCGAGTGATGACGGTCGTCGCTCCTCGATGTGGAGGAGGAGAGTAACACCAGTGACAACCGCGACATCCTAACATTTTCACGCTGCTCCTCTGGGACAAAGACTTCATTTTCAAAACTCTCCCAACAGACAGCGGCAAACTCCACAAAACTAGAGAAGAGAAACGACCTGAAGCTGCAGAAAAGTCTGTCTCGGTCTTTAGTAATTTGCTTTTGATTCATATTTTATATAATGATACAGACTTTTCCACAGCCTCAGGTCATTTCTCTTCACTTGTTTTGTGGAGTTTGTCTCCGTCAGCTGAGCGGAAATGACGTCCTATAATTACCACAGAAATAATAATGAATAATTTTAGAAATAAACTCACACAAATGAAACTGTCACAGCACAAAACAGCACAAACCAAATACAAACGTTTTCTATAATTTTCTTCCTGTTTTGAGGCTGTTTCACATTCTGAGGTTCTGGACGACGTCATCGATCAAAATAAAACTGCAAATATCTGAAGAACCAGAATCACACAAATGAAACTTTGCAGCACAAATGAAGCACAAACGATCGACTCCATTTTGGGCGTTTTGGAGCATTTTTCTTCTTCCTGTGGGTCTGACCCCAGTTTGACCTGTGAAAGAATCATTAATTTCTCCAAAATAAAGCAGCACAAATGAAACTTTTTGCAGCACAAACGACTGACAGAGTTTTTGTGCAGGTTTGAGTTTGACGGGGCGACTTCACGCAGGTTTACTGTCCCCGTCTTTTCTCCCCTCAGTCGGTGTTCGGGGTCCTGCGTGTGATGGAGGGGCTGCAGGCGTTCGACGACATGATGAACAACACCAAAGTCAAACACTGGTACAGACGAATGCAGCGGGCCACGCAGAACCACGAGGGGAGGCAGTGAACACGGCCAAAGACTCGCCCGTCCCCGCACTCGCCCGACGCCGAAACTCCAGCCTGATAACGATAAAAAACGAAAGTGACGCAAAGCTCCCAGGATACGGTTTTGAAATAACGGTAAAAAATCGCAGAAAACGACTTGAATTCTGTTCAACGGTTTTTTCCTCCACGGACGTGTTATCGCTTTGTCTGGAATGTTCCACAGTTTGACATAAAAAAAAAAACCTTTCCGTCTCCATGGAAACCGATCCAGGCAAAGTCACAGGTCAGATCTGTGGAGAGGCGACGCCGCTCACGGTCAGGACGTCTGTTTTTCTTGGCGTTTCTGAGCAGTAAACCCACCTGTGATTGAAGAAATGTAAAGTCGAGCTGTTTAAAGTCGCACTGCGGGACATTCCCGAGGCAGAGCGATGACGTATCCATGGAAACGAGCAGGTGACGGGCTCCCCCACAACCGTAAAGGAACATAACGCACCTTTAATTTAATGTTGTTGAGTAGTTTTGACTTGTCAGAAAATATTGTTTCTCATTTCTAATATTTTTTTTACAAATATCGGGTGAGAAGATTTTCAAATCTTATTTCCAGATCATCAAACCTGCCAGAAATGTCACTAAAGACGGGGATAATATGCAAAAACGACTTTGAAATCGACGTCCACGCACGTTTCGGTCATTTACTACGATAATTGACGCGACGTTTCACCGTAAATAGACCTTTTTTTTTTGTGTGTAAATATTGGGTGAGAAGATTTGTCAGATCTGCCAGAAATGTATGGAATCAATTTTGTGTCAAAATGTTCAAAGAAAACTTTTCAAACATCAAGCAAAAAAATACCAAAAAAAGAAAAGTTAAATCAAATAAAATAAATAAAAATGCAATCAAATTATGTGTGTAATTGTGAAAAAAGAGGTATCGGTCTTTGCCTCTTTCTCAGTTTTGTTTGATCCCCCTTTTTTTTTTGGTTGCGATTCTTCCAGTTTTCTCGTTTGCGCTCCCGGACTTTTCGCTTGCAGTTTTGACACAAATTTGTCGGGTGGGCGGGATTTCCGTGGGCGCCTTCCCATTGGCTAATCGCTGTTTGACGGACGGCTGAATTCGGCACCTGTCCCGGAAGCTGTGGTTTTCGCAGGCTGGAGAATCACGACCGGACGATACTGAAAAGAGTCACTGGCAGAGCTGTTATTCTCCAGCCCATTAAAACATCAACAGGAAACTCCACAGCAGCTTCCGGGGCAGCTGTCCGTCAAACATCGATTAGCCAATGGGAAGGCGCCCACGGAAATCCCGCCCACCTGTCAAATTTGTGTCAAAACAAACAAGAAAACTGGAATCGCAATCAAAAAAACGGGGGATCAAACAAAACTGAGAAAGAGGCAAAGACAGATACCTCTTTTTTCACGATTACACACATAATTTGATTGCATTTTTATTTATTTGATTTGATTTAACTTTTTTTTAATGTATTTTTTTTCCTTGATGTTTGAAAAGTTTTCTTTGAACATTTTGACACAAGATTGATTCCATACAAATGTCACTAAAGACGGGGTTTTACGCAAAATCGACTTCGAAATATCGACATCCACACGTTTCGGTCATTTACCACGACAACTGACGCCGTAAATACACAAAAAACGTGACGCAAAACTGTACGCGACAACTTGGACGAGGCTGATGCGATGTGTAAGTGTCAAAAAACGTAAACATGGTGATCGTAGCTTCTTGGGAATTTTTTTTTTTTTTTCAAAACTGACGCTGTCCTGTTGCAGTTTCCTCAGTTAAAAGTGTTCAAATTTCATAATAATTCAGCACATTTCTGTAGCTCCTCTGACCTCCAGGGAACCAAATCAGTTTTGTTCATAAATCCTGAGTTATTCTGCATGTTTTTTGTCCTTAAAGTGTTCAAATGTCATGTGGTGCGACCGTGCATCATGTGGTGCCACTAATAACAGCAGGAATTCTGTGGCTGGAGTTTAATAACAGACAAAGTCGACTTGGGTGAACGGTTCTTTAGGCGTTTTTCTTCATTTTTCTTCATTTTCTTCATTTTCTTCATTTCTCTTCATTTTCCAGGGCAGTAGTTTGTTCATTAAACACAAACAGGCGACTGTCATATTGGAGCAAAAGAAAATATCAATATGCATTAAAAATCTAAAGAAACGCAACAGTTTGTTTCTATACACTTCATATTACTCAGAACTAAACCAGATCTAAACCAGACCTAAACCAGGACTAAACCAGAGCTACAACTGTACTAAACTAGGACTAAACTAGACGTAAACCAGGATTAAACTAGACATAAACCAGGACTAAACCAGGACTAAACCAGACTTAAACCAGGTCCAAACCAGGGCTACATCTGTACTAAACCAGGACTAAGCCAGACCTAAACCAGGACTAAATCAGAACTAAACTAGGTTTAAACCAGAGCTACATCTGTACTAAACCAAGACTAAACCAGGACTAAATCAGGACTAAATCAGGACTTGGATTAAAATCCCAACCCTGTTTTAGAGAATAAAACTATTTTAAGGTTATTCTCGGTCGCACCACATGATATTTTACACTAAAAATGCTTCATATAAATGTTAAACACAGATTTATGCTCCTGAAACTGGAAATATCTGAAGAAGTTTAATAGAAAATAATTTTTTTTATATTTTCAAATGTTCCAGTTGAAAATCCTTACACGTCATTGACCCATAAATAAACAAAGTAAATCAGCCTAAAATGACAAAATAATACAACATTAATATCCTGAATTCAAGTCATTTTAATGAAAGACGCACTCTGGAACTTGCCTGTTTCCAAGGAGACCACTGTAATAACCCGCTGACACAGACAAACCACGTTACAGGTCGGATCTGTGGAGGTACGTTTGCGCCATAAAAACGCCTGTTATTGAAAATGGGAGTTTAATGCCGCACTGTGGAGCATTTCCCGCATAACGTCTCCACGGCGACGTTAAAGCGCCGTAATCTCCGCGAGAAAAAGGCGTTCAAGTCGTTTTTACAGATCCAGCTCATTACTGCCCCTCTGAAAATCTGAAATACAAGAGTTTTTTTTTTCTTTTTTTTAATGAAATGTCTGACAAAAGCACTGACGGAAATACAAAATAATGAAGTAATAAAAAAGAATCTGTAAATGAACTGTAAATGTTTCTGCAAAACGCCTTTGTGCAGAAGAAATGAACGAATTAAAACGATGTTCAAACAAAATGAGTCTTGAGTAAAGACGTCATCCTGTCACCAGGACTAAACCAGGACTAAACCAGGACTAAACCAGGACTAAACCAGGACTAAACCAGGAATAAACCGGGGCTAAAGCAGGGTTAAACCGGGGCTAAACCAGGACTGAACCAGGACTAAACCAGGGCTAAAGCAGGGTTAAACCGGGGCTAAACCAGGACTGAACCAGGACTGAACCAGGACTAAACCGGGGCTAAAGCAGGGTTAAACCGGGGCTAAACAAGGACTAAACAAGGACTAAACAAGGACTAAACCAGGACTAAACAAGGACTAAACCAGGACTAAACCAGATCCAAACCAGGGCTACAACTGGACTAAACTAGGACTAAACCAGGTGCAAACCAGATCTAAACCAGGACTAAACTAGGACTAAACCAGGACTAAACAAGGACTGAACCAGAACTAAACCGGGACTAAATCAGGACTAAACCAGGACTAAACAAGGAATAAACAAGGACTAAACTAGATCCAAACCCAGAGCTACATCTGTACTAAACCAGGACTAAACTAGACCTAAACCAGGACTAAAACAGGACTAAACAAGGACTAAAACAGGACTAAACCAAGACTAAACCAGGCCTAAACCAGGATTAAACCAGGACTAAACGAGGACTAAACCAGACCTAAACAAGGACTAAAACAGGACTAAACAAGGACTAAAACAGGACTAAACCAGATCTAAACCAGGACTAAACCAGGTCTAAACCAGGACTAATCAGTGCAGTGACATTTCGTTTGAGCGGTGGATCAGAAAAGTTACACACTGCAGCTTTAACTGGCACACAGGTTAACTCCAGCGGTGAATAAAGTGGGGCCAGAGTCTCGTACAAAGATGTTTATTGGGATGTTTCTGTACTGGAGGTTACACAGACACAGCGGTGACGTGGTTATGAACACAGAACATTCGTGTGCGATTACATTTGTATATTTACCACATTTGGACAAAAGCAGCGTCGACACGAGAGCCACAGACTTTTCCCGGTTCAGGACCTCGGGCCGAGTGGAAGCGCAAAGATCCATCAGTCTGTGCAGGTTTTACTCGTTCAGTAAAGTGACATTTCGGTACAGCGACGGATCCCGAGCACAAGAGGGCGCCACAGACCCAGACATGACTGGAAGAACGTCTGGGGTTAACCAGGACTAAACTGGGGTTAACCAGGACTAAACCAGGACTAAAACAGGCCTAAACTAGGACTAGACCAGGACTAAACTGGGGTTAAACCAGGGTTAAACCAGGACTAAACAAGAACTAAACCAGGACTAAACAAGGACTAAACCAGGGTTAAACCAGGGTTAAACCAGGACTAAACTGGGGTTAAACCAGGGCTAAACCAGGGCTAAACCAGGACTAAACTAGGACTAGACCAGGACTAAACTGGGGTTAAACCAGGGTTAAACCAGGACTAAACAAGAACTAAACCAGGACTAAACAAGGACTAAACCAGGGTTAAACCAGGGTTAAACCAGGACTAAACTGGGGTTAAACCAGGACTAAACCAGGGTTAAACTGGGACTAAACCAGGACTAAACCAGGACTAAACCAGGGCTAAACCAGGGCTAAACCAGGGCTAAACCAGGACTAAACCAGGGCTAAACCAGATCTAAAACAGGGCTAAAGCAGGGATAAACCAGAACTAAACCAGGACTAAACCAGGACTAAACCAGGACTAAACCAGGACTAAACCAGGGCTAAACCAGGACTAAACCAGGACTGAACTATACCTACCTGAGGGCTAAACAAAGACTAAACTCAACCTGAACCAGGATTAAACCAGGACCAAACCAATTCCAAACCAGTGCTACATCTGTACTAAACCAGAACTAAACCAGAACTAAACCAGGACTCGTGATGCAAGAATGATACAGGCAATACAACGCCAAACCTACAATAAATAAATAAATAAATCTATTCACTCTTGGTTCTGGTTTGAGGTCAGTTTAGTCCTGCATGCAGATTTGGTTTGGTCCCGTTGTAGTCCTGGTTTCGTTCTGGTCTAGTCCAGGTTTGTGCCAGTTTTGGACTCGAGCTAGAACTGGCTGAACATTATTTTTAGCTTTAGGATAATTCTTGACTTTCACCACAAGAGGGCAGCACATTTTACTAGATTCTATACCACTGTGAGACATAAAGGGGAAGAGTGGCTTTAAAAAACGACGAAAAAGTTCCGTTTGTAGAGCGTTTGTCCACTGAGCAGAAGGTTGTAGGTTCGAATCCCGCTCTCAACATAAAAAAATAAAGTTAGATTCTATAACACATTCTAAAATTACAGTGTATATAATGTCAGATGGAAACAGGGGCCTCCGTTACTCAATGGAAGATTCACTGTTGTTGAAAGAAATAACGTCTAAAATGGAAAAAAAAAACACAACTCACAGTAAAAAAAAAAAGCTTTAAGATGTCCGAAAACGTGAGCAAACGTACCGATTGGATTTAAAGTTCACATTCTCGGGAACTCGTGATCAGTGAGAGCGTTTGTGGTTTAGGAGTTTGATTTTCAACCAAAAAAGAGAGAAGGAGAAACTAACTGAAAAACTGTCAGCCAATGCTAACGCTAACGCTAAGGCTAACGCTAATGCTAACGCTAACTAGCTCGTGAAACTGTCGGCCAATGCTAACAGACACAGCAGTTATCGACAGGGATTCTTTTAACCCTTTTTCTCACAATGGTACAGAATTTTACAGAATTTTTTTATTTTTTATTTTTCAAATTCACAAAAACAAACATTTTCTTTGACCTATTACAGACCTTTGCTTTGTATATTTTTGAACATTCTACCAAAATAACTAAACAAGTAAAGTGAATAACCCTTTTCGACAAACACATTTCTAATATTTTTCGTTATATACCTGTAAACAATATTAATTTATAACAAAATAGAGAAAGAGTTCTTTGCTAATTCCTAATCCATGGAAGACAAAGTGACACACGATTTTCTCTTTGGGTTAAACTAAACTACATTTCATTTATTGCACATTAATAATTGTTATATATATATGTTTTTTTTGTTATTTTTTATCACAGAATATTATTTGCTAGTTGAAAATACATACACTTTTCTCTGGCTATATGGCTGTTATAATAGGGCGGAGTGGGTGACGTCTCTACACATTCGCTATGGCTTCTTCTATTCGAGCTAACGCGGTGAGGTTAATGTTCGCTTCAGTTCAGCGAGTGCACGAGGTTCACGGGCCGCACATGCGTTTAGTGACACGAGGGAGGCGCTACAGGCCAAACGCCGCTCGAGTACGCTTCAAAAAACGTACGAAACCACTCAGACGAGACGTAAAGACGGGGGGATGTTTCTAGGAATGGCCGAGAAGTGGAAGAGTCGACGTTTAAAAGGTGCTAAACCAGAGCTATGTGTGAACTAAACCAGAGCTAAACCAGGATTAAACCAGGGCTAAACCAGGGCTAAACGAGATCTAAACCAGGATTAAACCAGGCCTAAATCAGGGCTAAACCAGACCTAAACCAGGGCTAAACCAGACCTAAACCAGGGCTAAACCAGACCTAAATCAGGGCTAAACCAGGCCTAAATCAGGGCTAAATCAGGGCTAAATCAGGACTAAACCAGACCTAAACCAGGGCTAAACCAGACCTAAATCAGGGCTAAACCAGGTCTAAATCAGGACTAAACCAGACCTAAATCAGGACTAAACCAGACCTAAATCAGGACTAAACCAGACCTAAACCAGGGCTAAACCAGGGCTAAACCAGGTCTAAATCAGGACTAAACCAGGCCTAAACCAGACCTAAACCAGACCTAAATCAGGACTAAACCAGACCTAAACTTGGAAAGTTCCTCCATATGGCATTAAACCTATAATAAATCTATCTAGCTTTTTTTGTGTGTGTTTGTTTTTTACTTTTCTAAATTTTAATTTTAGTGTTACTTTTATTTATCCATTTTTACTTTTTTAAAATTTTATTTTCTGTTTTATTTTGGACGGGGTTATCTGTTGGGAACACATACTTTGTAATCTGTTATTGAAATGTATAAATAAAATGGAAAAAAAAAAATATACTATATAAAACTATCTAGCTTTTATTACGCTGTATTGTGTGTGTTTATTGCACAAAAAAAAGAAAAAATACACTTTTTTTCATTAATAATAATAATAATAATAATAATAATGCATTTAAAATATAAATAATAAATTAAATAAAGCAAAATAAATAAAAATTAAATCAAAAATAAAGATAAGTTAAACGCCACATGGTCGTCAAAGCAACACAGTGACGTTCCCTCCACCGGAAAAGTTACACAATAGATCTTTTTTTTAAAACTTTTTGATAAACGTTGTTGTTATTCCACTTCTCAAAACCGGTCAAAAATAAAGCGGTGAAAACAGTCCTCGCGCTGCACAAAAGAAGCGGCTCGTCAGACTCTGAATCTCGAGTAGTTTTGACTCTGGATTTCACATTTGGGAATCAGAATGTTCGAAGTGTAACAGCGTAAAAAAGTCACAGTTTATCTGAGTAAAACGTACGGTTCACCTCCGGGCGCTTTGTCCCACCCTGAAAATATATTGTGCATGAATCCATTTTGAAAACAAGAAGAAAACTATAAGAATTTACAAACAAAATAAGACTCCATAATGTTGCTTCCTCCTCAAAAACAGACCTGGAGTTTGGTTTTATTTCATTCACACATGTTTGAGTAACACTTTATTATTCATCTGTTTACGTCTCCAAAGCTCCAAACGCTCTGTTCCACCTCGTGATGTCATGAAGTGGTGGTTTTCAGGTGAACAGCTCCTTTTAGCTTTTGTTTAATGGAGATTTCCAGGTCTGAAATGATCCAAATGAGTCTCTTGCCATGTTTTTTTGCCACTTATTTAGATTTTATGACCATTTATATATATGTTTTTACTCTTTGTTATTATATTATATTGTGATGTTGGAGCTCCCGTGTCCAAATAATTTCCCTTGTGGATCAATAAAGTTTAAGTCTAAGTCTTATAAACAAACTTGGAGCACTTCCTGTATTCCTGTGAACAGAGTTGTCGCTTTGAGAGAAGAACTTAGTCTAAATCTGCAGCGTTTGTGCGTTAAACGTGTGCGAACGAAACAAAAACAACAACACAACTCCAGGTCTGTTTGTAACGAGGAAACAACATTACAAACATAAATCCGAAAATATCGGCTCTTTAAATGAGTCAAAACTACTCAGGATTTTCACAGCGCACTGGGGATGGGTCCTTAAAGCTGAACTCCGGCACATGTGAAGCTAAAGTCCGTTTCTAGAGGTGGTGGAATTCTGTCAGAAGCCAAAAACCGGCACAGATCAGTGTTTCCTCGGTGGAGATCTCACTGTGTGTGAGTCTGTCAAGGCAACAAACTAGTGTAGTGATGGGGGCAAGTTCTGAACTAGTGTAGTGATGGGGGCAAGTTCTGAACTAGTGTAGTGATGGGGGCAAGTTCTGAACTAGTGTAGAGATGGGGGCAAGTTCTGAACTAGTGTAGTGATGGGGCAAGTTCTGAACTAGTGTAGTGATGGGGGCAAGTTCTGAACTAGTGTATTGATGGGGGCAAGTTCTGAACTAGTGTAGTGATGGGGCAAGTTCTTAACTAGTGTAGTGACGGGGCAAGTTCTGAACTAGTGTAGAGATGGGGGCAAGTTCTGAACTAGTGTAGTGATGGGGCAAGTTCTGAACTAGTGTAGTGATGGGGGCAAGTTCTGAACTAGTGTAGAGATGGGGGCAAGTTCTGAACTAGTGTAGAGATGGGGGCAAGTTCTGAACTAGTGTAGTGATGGGGGCAAGTTCTGAACTAGTGTAGAGATGGGGGCAAGTTCTGAACTAGTGTAGAGATGGGGGCAAGTTCTGAACTAGTGTAGAGATGGGGGCAAGTTCTGAACTAGTGTAGTGTGAGTGAGTGTAGTGACTAGTTCAGAACTTGCCCCCATCACTGCACTAGTTTGTTGCCGTTTTTTGGCTTCTGACAGGATTCCACCTCCTTTAGCAACGGACTTTAGCTTCAAATGTGCCCGAGTTCCACTTTAAGATGCTCTTACTTTGTCTAAAATGTTCCACAGTATCTCGTTAAATGTCTCTATCACCGTAGAAACAAGCAGGCGACGCCACCAGTCCACGTTACAGGTCAGATCTGAGGAGAGGCGACCCCGCTCGCAATAGAAACGCTTGGTTTTTCTGTATTTTTGAGCAGTAAAACAGCTGCGTTTTGATAAATCCGTGGTAGAAAAGTTTAACGCTGAACTGCGGAACATTCTAGGCCTAAAGGGAAGCAAAGGAGCGGCGGACCCTCCCCCGGAAAAGCTCCGCAGTGCGTCTTTACCCTTTCTGCAGCGCGAAACAGAAGACGTTTGTTTTGGTCCGAGGCAGTGCGCGTCCGTCACAGTGATGCATAGAAAAGCTAACGTCTCTGAACTACGGCCGTTTAATGAACTCAAAGGAAGCGAAGGCCACGAAAGCGAGACGCCTGCACCCCGGGGAGACGCCTGCACCCCGGGGAGACACCTGCACCCCGGGGAGACACCTGCACCCCGGGGAGACACCTGGACCCCGGGAGACGCCTGCACCCCGGGGAGACGCCTGCACCCCGGGGAGACGCCTGCACCCCGGGGAGACGCCTGCACCCCGGGGAGACACCTGGACCCCGGGGAGACACGACTTCCGTCCGATTCCGACCTTTTCCGACGCCGGAATAGAGCCGCGCGTCCGCCCTGATCCTCCTGAACAGCTCCTCCATTAAAGGTCCCGTACTGCGCCGAGTTGGGCTGACTGAACGAGTTTAAAAACGCAGAGGAGCAGGTCTGTGATTGCCACCTGGTGATGTCGCGAGATGGAACGGAGCGTTTTCAAGTCTGGAGGGGGAAATGCATCAAGTCGACTTTAATAAATCGAAATATTTGTTGTCATAATCTCAAGAGGAAGTGCGTTTACATATTAGTAGATTTGAGTGATTTTTGTTATTGTCATGCTGCAATTTTTGACGTTATGACTTTTTTTTTCATTTTAATTTCCTTTTGGCGTCATTTTCAATATTTTTTTTCCAACAGAATTAATGTTTTAAAGCTAAAGCTGTACCAGATTTTTACTGTTTTTACTGTCTTAAAAAATGAGTTTTAATTATATTTCACATCATGGAGGCAACAGAAGCGGTAATACTAACAACAACCGGCATGCCAACAGCGCATCAGTGTTACTTCCTGGTTCGCGGACAATAAAAACACTTATTGTTATTATATTATTATTATTTGCTGGGGCAAACCAAAAATTTTTTGGTCTACATGGGGGAAAAAATGGGTACAGCCTCTTTAAGCGTTTTATTATAGTTTATGGTTTATTTATGGTCAAATAAAATAAATAAATATTTAAAAAAAAAATAATAATAATAAAAATAATATACAATGAAATTAAAATAAAATAAATAAAAACATTCATAGTGGGTACAGCCTCTTTCAGCATTTTATTATGGTTTATATATGGTCAAATAAAATAAATAAATAATATAAAAAATAAATATAAATAAATAAAAAATAAAATAATAAAATAATATACAATTAAATAAAAATAATATACAATTAAATTAAAATAAAATAAAGAAAATAAAAATAAAAGCATTCATAGTCTATAGAGGTAGAAATATGACATCGTGACTCTTTAAGTTTTGAGCTTGACCTGAACGTAACTTTTAACTTTAGAACAGAAATGAAACAAAACACGACTTCAGTATGTTTTTGTTTTTAAAGGGACAGCGTTGGGTCACAGCAGGGCGGCGCGCTCAAAACGGATGTAACGACACCCAAATACGCTTTTTTCACCATTTACATATTTATTGCAATATTTTGTAGTTCTGAGGCTAACGAAAGTGTGAATATGCCAGTTTTTCCTTTAAAAATGGCTTTGGATCCATCATAAACCAAAGAGTTAAGGTTTAAAAGTGCTTAAAAAGTGATTTCATTGTTTATATGAAACAAACTGAAGCAAAGGATCATGGTCTATGTAGTTCCGTCTGTTTCTTTTAGCTGTCGCCGCACCGCGACAATGAATTTAAAGTGCGTATGACGAATTTGGACTTAATTAGACGGGATAATGCGAGTTGTAAATGTAAATGATAGTTTTACACGAATCAAGAAGCAATTAGTGAGGAACAGTCGAAAAAATATGATGAAAACTACAGGAAATAGTTCTGTTTTAGCGACTCCCACTGAGAGACATTATTATATTATTATATTATTACTGTTGTTATTAGTATGTATTTGTGCAGCACTTTGGAAACTGTTTATGACATGTTCTATATACATAAAGTGGATTAAACTGAGAATTCTGTGCAAAAGTTTGAAACACAAATGAAACACATTTTTTCCTGATACTTTTAAACATTATTTCAATAAAATAAAGGCGTTTTCTTATTTTTTGGGGGGGTCAAATATTCATTTCTGTGACATTAGAGGACTTTTTCTTGGTGACAATTGTGGAATTCCCCAGATTTCCAACCAAAGTAAAATTTTAAACCTAAAAAAATGACCAAATTGGGGGGAAAAAGTGCAGAGCCTTGAGGTTATTGTTACATCCCTGGCGTAATACGGGACCTTTAGCCTTTCCCCTCCCTCTCCCCGTTCCCGGCGCGGAGTCGTCGTCGCGCCGCGTTTTATCCGTGCAGCGCGCAGAAGTCGAAGTCCTTGAAGGCCTCCTGCTGCCCCGGGGTGAGCGCCGTGGGGGACGAGGGCGGCGACAGCTCGGGCCGCAGCGCCGTGAAGTCGCTGTCGAAGTTGCTCACGTCCAGCGACGCCTTGATCAGCGGGAGGAAGGGCGGAGGCAGCTTCTTCAGCAGCAGCGCGTCCCAGTCCACGCTCTGGAACACACGCATTCAACATTCACAGAGACGTAACATTTACAAATACATTTCCTCATTGTGCTGCTCAAGCCCATCTCCAACATTACAACTCAAACATAACAATATTCCTCCTTGTTCTTATTATTCCATCTTTTTACTCTTTATTCCAGTTGTGTCGACCCTTGAAGGAAATGTCACAGACGCGGTTCGTGAATATAAATACCTCGTGTCTGGACTGACTCCCTCACCTTTAAACCACACATAGAAAAACGTGTAAAGCACATGTGTCAAACATGCAGCCCGGGGGCCAGATCTGGCCCTCCAAGACCCTTAATCTGGCCCTCGGCTGAATTTTCTATTAAAATACTTAAAATTTTCAGATTTTTCTGTTAATTTTCTGCACCGTTTAGCATAGCAGCGTCTCCGGCGTTTCTGTACGTTGCGACTCCCACCAGAGCAGCACAAATGAAGACTTTCCTCTTTCCAAACGCTCTTAAAGGACGATCGTTTTGACTGTCGACCGTGACCCTCATCAGCAAAATGTCAAAAAATGAGAAAAGCAGATGCTGAGTTCAGGATTTCCCAAGAAAAATAGTCTAATTCTTATTTGTTGACAGAGGTGAATGGGAAATCTGTGCTCAGTGTGTTTGGAACAAGTGGCGTTGCTCGAGGAATATAATCTTAAACACCACTACGAGACACGGAGAAAAATACAATAACTTGAAGAGAGAACTGAGTTTTCTGATCCGGCCCTTTTGGGATCAGAGTAGGCTGCATACGGCCCCCGGACCAAAATGAGTTTGACACTCCTGATGTAAAGAAACTGAGACTTAAACTTGGGCTTTTCTTCCGTAACGTGCTTTTCTCTTGCAGTAGAAAAGCGTCTTGTCTCCGCAGCCTTTTTATCTGTGCTGGATTCTGGAGACATTCTGTATACGACGCTGCTTCTTCATGTCTTCAAACGCTTCCCTGAGGTTTATTACAGCTGTAGATCTGTGACACTGTGACTCGTACTCAACAGTGCAATGACCTTCTCTGGCCACTAGAGGCAGGACACTGGTCACTTTTATTTCCAAAGCTGTACTTGTACTTGGATTGTGCCTCTTTACATTTGTGCTTTGATCACGAGCACAAATGTCGCCTCTTCCTCCTGTTGCTTCTGTTCCTTTTACCCGCACAGAGCTGGGGAAGAAAACCCTTGTCCACTGCACCTTTTACCTGGAACTTGTTGCAGAAAGACTGGAAATCGTCTGAACTATTGGTCCTTAAATGTTTTTAAGCCAAACTGCGCCTCACAGACTCTGCCTCTGTCATGTGCAGCTGTTTTTCAGAACCTGTGCCGTTTTAATGCTGTTTATTTATAGGCACTTGTTTTGAAATGTGCCTCTTGGCCTGAACTCCCTCGAAAAAGAGGTTTTTAATCTCAATGGGACTTTCCTGGTTAAATAAAGGTTAAATAAATAATCATAATTAACAGTGTATATGTTAATTATTTCATATTTTAACGTTTTTTTTAAACTGTGTTCGAGAACTAATCCACAGAACTAATCACAGCACGATACACAGAATTTCCATCATTTCAAACTTAACTATGTCTGCGAATTTCAATATATTAGATTTGACGTAAAGTTCATTGGTTGAATCGCGGAATCCGGCTTTATTAAAGATTCGTATGAGTCTTTTTTGTCATTTAATGATTGGATCTAAACATGTTTCGCACGTGTTTCCGCAGATTTCAGAGGAAGCACAAGTGATGAATATAATAAATGCAAACTTTTCCTGTCTAATGAATGTTTTGTTTTATAAAGTTTGCCAATAGTTTTTGAGATTTTACTCTCGACATGACGTATATGCGGCTTCCAACAAATCTGATGGTCGATAATCACTCCCGAAAATCTCGTCTCATAAACTCAGTCCCGTTCCAGTTCAGTTTTAGGTCACAGTTTCCCTGACTGGATCCAAAAAACATACATTTAGTCTTCTTCTCATTCGAGGAAAACTTATTCAGCTCAAAGTATTTTTATGTGCAATAAAGCCTCCATAAAGAAGAAGACTTTAATACATTTTTTGGTTGATATGTTACACGGTACAGCTTTAATGAAGGCAAAAACCATATGGACTTTCCAAACACAGAGCACCACCTCATGACATCACAATGGCTGATCAGGAAACGACAGTAAAGTCTCCAAAGTGAAGCAGAATCTGGGCTTTTAACTCTTACCTCAAAGAACTTCTCTCCCTTGATCTCGTTGGCGTCTCTTTCCCCAGAGCCGAGTCTCTTTAAAGGGTTTCTCTTCAGCAGCTGCAAAACACGACAACGTTTAAAGAGGCTTTGTGTAAAACTGCGTTCAGACACGACGTCAAAAAACACAGCTGGAGCGACGCCTCCAGAGCGACGCCTCCAGAGCGACGCCTCCAGAGCGACGCCTCCAGAGCGACGCCTCCAGAGCGACGTCTCCAGAGCGACGCCTCCAGAGCGACGCCTCCAGAGCGACGCCTCCAGAGCGACGCCTCCAGAGCGACGTCTCCAGAGCGACGCCTCCAGAGCGACGCCTCCAGAGCGACGTCTCCAGAGCGACGCCTCGAGTGCGACGCCTCGACAGCGACGCCTTTGGATTTGAGTTCAGACGCCCCAGAAATCCACCGTCTGTCACCGGACACTGGACGAACGGGAGAAAAATACCTGTACCCATCAAACTCAAACCTGCACAAAACTCTGTCAGTCGTTTGTGCTGCAAAAAGTTTCGTTTGTGCTGCTTTAGTTTTGGAGAAATTAACGATTCTTTTACAGGTCAAACTGGGGTCAGACCCACAGGAAGCTTCAAAATGCTCGAAAACGCCCAAAATG
Source organism: Odontamblyopus rebecca (assembly GCA_030686955.1). Taxonomy (NCBI): domain Eukaryota; kingdom Metazoa; phylum Chordata; class Actinopteri; order Gobiiformes; family Gobiidae; genus Odontamblyopus; species Odontamblyopus rebecca. The sequence goes on from CM060661.1 coordinate 38,675,029, forward strand.
GAGTCAGTCGTTTGTGCTGCAAAAAGTTCAGTTTGTGTGATTCTGGTTCTTCAGATATTCACAGTTTTATTTTGGTCGATGACGTCGTCCAGAACCTCAGAAAGTGAAACAGCCTCAAAACAGGAAGAAAATGATAGAAAACGTTGGTTTGTGCTGTGACAATTTTCATTTGTGCGAGTTTCTCTCTTTTACGGGTAGAAAGTTCTGTGCGGTTATACACTCAACAAAAATATAAACGCAACACTTTTGTTTTTGCTCCATTTGTCATGAGATGGACTCAAAGATCTAAAATTCATTCCAGATACACAATATTACCATTTCTCTCCAGCATTGTTCACAAATCTGTCTAAATGTGTGATAGTGGCACTTTGCTTTGCTGAGATAATCCATCCCACCTCACAGGTGCCACATCAAGATGCTCATCAGACACCATGATTAGTGCACAGGTGAACCTTAGACTGTCCACAATAAAAGGCCACTCTGAAATGTGCAGTTTTGTCTCACAGCAAAATGCCACAGATGGCGCAAGCATTGAGGGAGTGTGCAATTGGCATGCTGACAGCAGGAATGTCAACCAGATCTGTTGCTCGGGCATTGAATGTTCATTTCTCCACCATAAGCCGTCTCCAAAGGCGTTTCAGAGAATATGGCAGTACATCCAACCGGCCTCACAACCGCAGACCACGTGTAACCACACCAGCCCAGGACCTCCACATCCAGCAGGTTCACCTCCAAGATCGTCTGAGACCAGCTACTCAGACAGCTGCTGAAACAATTGGTTTGCATAACCAAAGAATTTCTGCACAAACTGTCAGAAACCGTCTCAGGAAGCTCAACTGCTCGTCGTCCTCATCGGGGTCTTAACCTGACTCCAGATCGTCGCCGTAACAGACTTGAGTGGGCAAATGCCCACATTCGATGGCGTCTGGCACGTTGGAGAGGTGTTCTCTTCACGGATGAATCTCGGTTTACATTGTTCAGGGCAGATGGCAGACAGCATGTGTGGCGTCGTGTGGGTGAGCGCTTTGCTGATGTCAGTGTTGTGGATGGAGTGGCCCATGGTGGTGGTGGGGTTATGGTATGGGCAGGCATCTGTTATGGACGAAGAACACAGGTGCATTTTATTGATGGCATTTTGAATGCACAGAGATACCGTGATGAGATCCTGAGGCCCATTGTTGTGCCATACATCCATGAACATCACCTCATGTTTCAGCAAGATAATGCACGGCCCCATGTTGCAAGGATCTGTACACAATTCTTGGAAGCTGAAAATGTCCCAGTTCTTGCATGGCCAGCATACTCACCGGACATGTCACCCATTGAGCATGTTTGGGATGTGCTTGACCGGCGTATACGACAGCGCGTACCAGTTCCCACTAATATCCAGCAACTTCGCACAGCCATTGAAGAGGAGTGGACCAACATCCCACAGGCCACAATTGATGTTAGAATAAAATGCTTATAATGATGAGGTTATTAAAAAAATGTACATCTAAGTTAAAAGGTGATCTCAAATTTGCAGAGGATGAAAAGAGCCTGTGTTAACACTATCTCTGCTAAAACCAGATGTGTGACCTCTTGTGACCTCTTGCTTCGTGCCCAGCTCAGTCCCGATCGTAAATTTGTACTATCTGATCCAATGTAAAACAAAGTCATGATATACTTCACTATGTTATCTGTGGTAAACTTAACGAGATTATGTATACGTTGATCAGGTTGCCTTTGTACTGACATGATAAATTGTTTGAACCAAATAAAGGTGTGCCGCAAGGAGTTGAGCTTTGGAAGAGCAGCGTGAACGGGCCTAGAGAGCCGGACGCATGGCCATGCTCCCCCGTGCAAAAGGCACGTAAAAGAGATCTGACTCAGTATTTAATCCCAATTGGCAGGAGACTGGAGTTTAAATGTCAGAAATACTGTCACTGGTTTGTGATTGTATAAAAAATCATGACAATTGACAATCTGATAAACTCTATGCGAAGAAGATGTGTTGCACTGCATGAGGCAAATGGTGGTCACACCAGATACTGACTGGTTCTGAGTCCCCAGACCCCCAATAAAGCAACAACTGCACATTTCAGAGTGGCCTTTTATTGTGGACAGTCTAAGGTTCACCTGTGCACTAATCATGGTGTCTGATGAGCATCTTGATGTGGCACCTGTGAGGTGGGATGGATTATCTCAGCAAAGCAAAAGTGCCACTATCACACATTTAGACAGATTTGTGAACAATGTTTGAGAGAAATGGTAATATTGTGTATCTGGAATGAATTTTAGATCTTTGAGTCCATCTCATGACAAATGGGAGCAAAAACAAAAGTGTTGCGTTTATATTTTTGTTGAGTGTAGAACATAGAACATATTCCTTGGAATCGTACACGATGTCGTAGGACTTCACGTGTTAAAGTGCCTATGACAGGTTGGACCTCTCGTCCCAAAACACTGTTAAGATTATTATATTTATTTAAAAAAATACAATTTCTTTGGCAATTTTGAGGTTTCAAAGTTTACTTCCTGTCAGCAACCAGACCTCCTCTAATGTGCACAGAAACTATTATTTGACAAATAAAATGAAAAGAAAACACTTGGAACTCTTTACTTCCTGCAATTTTCAATATTTTGTTTCAACTTTTCTTCACAAATCGCCTCTTGATTGGTGCAAAACGATCATTTATATTTACAGCAGGTATTTGAGAATCGCCAAACCCTTAAATCCGACATAGTGGAACATGACGGGCTTTAAATCAGATGGAAATCGGCGTTACCTTCTGCAGCGTGGCCACGGCGGTCGGCGGGATGCAGGGCGGGTACTGGATGTCGTCGTTCACGATACTGTCGAACACTTCCTCCTCGTCCTCGCCGGGGAAAGGAGACTGAAAACACGACGGAAAACGCGGTGAGCGGAGGTGTTACGACGTTCGAAACGAAGAGGAGAGGAGAGAAGCTTCACCTCGCCCACCAGCATCTCGAATATGAGCACCCCCAGCCCCCACCAGTCCACGGCCCGGGTGTAGTTATCGTCCGTGAGAACCTCCGGGGCCAGGAACTCGGGAGTGCCGCAGAACGTGGAGGTGCGATCCCCGTGGCCCATCCCTGCAGACACCACGGAAACACACAACTTCCTGTTCAGACTCAGTGCGTTCAGATAACGGAGAGAAAAATATAAACGTGATGATAAAGTCTAAATAAGCAGCAGAAACACAGACTACGGAAGCCCTGAGCGTCGTTTGAGCTCTATTTTCTACGATTTTTTTTTTTGTGCCGGTCAGAGCTTCCGTAGTCTCCTGCTTTTGCTAGTTATTTATAATTTATCATCACCGTTTATATTTTCCCCTTTGTCATTAGAATTGAAAAAAAGACACATAATTTGAGCTCTATTTTCTATGATCGAATGATATTGTCTTTTTTTTTTTTGCAAGAAATCTTAGAAAATAGAGCCCAGTCTGGGGTCAAATGAGGCATAATTATGGAAATGTACAAGTAAAAATAAAATACAATAGAAATAAGTAATAAGAATATCTCAGTTCTGCACAAGAGGCTGTAGTAGTGGAAGAGGAGGAAGAGGAGAAGAAGAAGAATTATTTTCTTTTTTTAATACAAAGTGTTTTTATTGCGCGCTCCATTAAATATAGAATCTTCTCAAACATGTGACAATAATGTGTTTTGCTCCCAAACCCCAGAACAAACCCTGCTGCACCAAAAAAAACAAAAAAAATTCAATTCCATAACATAATTCACAGAATAAACTGTTCCTCCTGTGAAATAAGTGCAGGATGAACATCTTTAATCACACTTAGAGCCGGTTCCTCAGTGCTGTAAAATCGGCCTCTTATAGAAAATCAGATGTTTTTCAGATGGTGCAGAAGATCAGCAAACCACAGTCTGAAGGAGGAGGAATTTCCCCTTCAGTCATATTCATCTTCGAGCCACAAAGGTATATTTTTTATATTTTTATGGGAATCTACAGATTGTGACGATATTCCGAATATTGTAACTGTGGCCTCAGGTTTAATATCGGCCCCTAATGCCTCAGAGAAGAAGAAGATTCTGATACGGGATCAATGTTCCGCTTTCTTATGGCCGACAAACTCTAGATTTTGGGAAACCTCTGGTGCAGCTGCGTCATGGCGAGGGTCCCCGGTCACTACAGGCGAGTCACGCAATACAAATAATAAGAGATTTTCTTTGCATATTATTATTTTCTTAGATTTTTTGTTTTTATTTTCTTGTGTAAGTGACGCTGAGGGGGCATTTTATGAAAACCATAAATAGTAAAAAAAAAAGTATCCAGTGATCTTACAGTGATCAGCTGTATTAATAACAGCAGCACTGACTGAAGCACAGACCCTGCGGCAGAACCTGGGGCAGAACCTGGGGCAGAACCTGGGGCAGACCCTGGGGCAGACCCTGGGGCAGAACCTGGGGCAGAACCTGGGGCAGAACCTGGGGCAGAACCTGAGGCAGAACCTGGGGCAGAACCTGGGGCAGAACCTGGGGCAGAACCTGGGGCAGAACCTGAGGCAGAACCTGGGGCAGAACCTGGGGCAGAACCTGGGGCAGAACCTGGGGCAGAACCTGGGGCAGAACCTGGGGCAGAACCTGGGGCAGAACCTGGGGCAGAACCTGGGGCAGAACCTGGGGCAGACTGGTAAAAGTAAAGATGTGATCACCTTCTTTACAGAGCCCAAAGTCGGTCATCTTGACGTATCCATCTCTGTCCAGCAGGATGTTGTCCAGTTTCAGGTCTCTGCAGGGGAACAGCTCTGTGATTGGTCGGTTTTAGTCACATGACCTCACGGCGTTTATAATCTCACCTGTAGATGATTTTGTTCTGATGGAGAAACTCCAGCGCCAACACCACACAGGCCGAGTAAAACCTGCGGCACAGAGACTTTCAGCACTGATGTGAAATAGAACTAAACCAGAACCAAATCAGAACTAAACCAGGACTAAACCAGGACTAAACCAGGACCAAATCAGAACTAAACCAGGACTAAACCAGGACTAAACCAGGACTAAACCAGGACTAAACCAGCACTAAACCAGGACTAAACCAGAACTAAACCAGGACTAAATCAGGACTAAACCAGGACTAAACCAGCACTAAACCAGGACTAAACCAGAACTAAACCAGGACTAAATCAGGAATAAACCAGCACTAAACCAGGACTAAACTAGAACTAAACCAGGACTAAACCAGAACTAAACCAGGACTAAACTAGGACTAAACCAGGACTAAACCAGGACTAAACCAGCACTAAACCAGGACTAAACTAGAACTAAACCAGGACTAAACCAGAACTAAACCAGGACTAAACTAGAACTAAACCAGGACTAAACCAGGATTAAACCAGGACCAAATCAGAACTAAACCAGGACTAAACGAGGAATAAACAGGACAAAACCAGGACTAAGCCAGGACTAAACCAGCAGTAAATCAGGACTAAACCAGCACTAAACCAGGACTAAACCAGGACTAAACCAGCACTAACCCAGGACTACACCAGGTGTAACCCAGAACTTACCCAGGTCTAAACCAGGTCTGGGTCTGTACCTGGTCTGTTCCTCAGTGACGGGGTCTGGGTGTGTAACTGGTCTGGATCAGAGTCCTGCAGGGGTTCAGGTACCCGACGGGTGAACCGCAAATGTGAATGAAACGGGTGAAAAAATGTCGTGTTGTGTCGGACGCAGAAGAGCTCAGGTCTAATCTGCGGTTTACAGAACATCAAAGGGCTGTGTTTGAGTGAAAGGCAAAAATGTCATTGTTTTTACAAGATGATTAAATGTAAAATTCATATGTTTTTGCTGCTCACAGTCTCACAGATCTCTGCCACTGTCATTTTCAAAGAGCACCTGATGTTCTGCAGCTCAACGTGACCCCGAGGAGCTGGAAAGAAAACGAGCGAGTGGAGAGAGTAAAGTTAAGGCTCTTTTTTGGCTCTCGGGCTGATTTTCACTCAGGTGTTGGTCTGTATTTACGGCGCGTTGGATCGAGTGCGGAATTTTATTTAAATCCTGTCGGAAAACAGGTCGGATGCGGATTGAGGTGTGACAGGTACAGGCGGGTGCAGTTTGTCAAAATCAGACCCGTGCAGGACTCTGCTCTGGATCTGTACCTGGTCCAGGTCTGTACCTGGTCTGCTTCTCAGTGAAGGGGTCCTGGTCCTGGTCCTGGTCCTGGTCCGTACCTGGTCTGGTCCTGGTCCGTACCTGGCCTGCTCCTGGTCCATACCTGGCCTGGTCCTGGTCCTGATCCTGGTCCGTACCTGGTCCTGGTCCTGGTCCATACCTGGCCTGGTCCTGGTCCTGATCCTGGTCCGTACCTGGTCCTGGTCCTGGTCCATACCTGGCCTGGTCCTGGTCCTGCTCCTGGTCTGGTCCTGGTCCTGGTCCTGGTCCTGGTCTGGTCCTGGTCCTGGTCCATACCTGGCCTGCTCCTGGCTGAAGGGGTCCTGGTCCTGGTCCGTACCTGGTCTAGTCCTGGTCTGGTCCTGGTCCTGCTCCTGGTCTGGTCCTGGTCCGTACCTGGCCTGGTCCTGGTTCGTACCTGGCCTGGTCCTGGTCCTGGTCCGTACCTGGTCTGCTCCTAGTCCTGGTCTGTACCTGGTCTGGTCCTGGTCCTGGTCCTGGTCCGTACCTGGCCTGGTCCTGGTCTAGTCCTGGTCCTGGTCCTGGTCCTGGTCCTGGTCCTGGTCCTGGTCTGGTCCTGGTCTGGTCCTGGTTCTGGTCTGGTCCTGGTCTGGTCCTGGTCCTGGTCCTGGTCCGTACCTGGCCTGCTCCTGGCTGAAGGGGTCCGTGTGGATGTGGATCATCAGGTCTCCTCCGGGCAGATATTCCATAACGAAACAGACGTGTTCGTCCGTCTGGAAACATCCGAACAGATTCACCAGGAACGGGTGACGGGAGGCGTTGATCATCTCGAAAATCCGCTTCTCGCTCATCAGGCTGGAACAACGACAGATAATACTCCCTACAACCCTTATGTCACAGATAATACTCCCTACAACCCACTTTATGTCACAGATAATACTCCCTACAACCCTTAAGTCACAGATAATACTCCCTACAACCCACTTTATGTCACAGATAATACTCCCTACAACCCTTAAGTCACAGATAATACTCCCTACAACCCTTAAGTCACAGATAATACTCCCTACAACCCTTAAGTCACAGATAATACTCCCTACAACCCTTAAGTCACAGATAATACTCCCTACAACCCTTAAGTCACAGATAATACTCCCTACAACCCTTAAGTCACAGATAATACTCCCTACAACCCTTAAGTCACAGATAATACTCCCTACAACCCTTAAGTCACAGATAATACTCCCTACAACTGTACGACTCGCCCTCATGTCACAGAACAGCACTTAAAGCGCACAGACCTGTCCACTTCGTCCCGCGTCACGATCTCTTTCTTCTTCAGGGCTTTAATGGCGTAAAGTTTTCCCTTTTTCTTAAATTCCGCCAACAAAACCTGAAACGCGGAGATTTTTTTCCTTTAAATTACGTCGACGTCACAAACTCCGTGTAAAACGCTCAAACTCTGACCTTCCCGAAATGTCCGCGGCCCAGAACCGACACGTATCTGAAATCTTCTCTCTGCATCCTGCAAACAGCACAAACACAAACACGTGACAAAAAACAAGCAGAGATTAAAGCTGCACTGTGGAGCTTTTCTGCTGGAGGCTCCCGTCAAACGCTTTTCTCCACGGAGACGTTACTGAAGTTACGGGTCGGATCTGCGGAGAGGCGACCGCGCTCATAGGCAGAAGAATGTCTGTGTTTCTAGGTGTTTTTGAGCTGTAAAACCTCCTGTAGATAATGTTTCCTCCGTGAAGTCGCCCCAAACTCAAACTTTTTTATAATTTCTGCGGTAAAACTAGTGAAGAGAAACGATCTGAGGCTGTGGAAAAGTCTGTGTTATTCTACAAAATATGAATCAAAAGCAAAAGACTAAAGACTGAAACAGACAAAGTCCACTTCAAAACATACGGAGAATCCACGACAAGGACCACGGACAGCTCCTCTCCCCCCACACCGCCACATCCACAAACACACGGAGGAGCAGAACACACACCCGCCCCACCAGGAAACACACACCCCCCGGACCCGCCCTCCCCGACAAAACCGCAGCTAATCTGTCCCCAGTTATTGTCTTGAAAACCCTCGGCGTCCTGGAGGAGCTGGAGGAAGTGTCTGGGGTGAGGGAAGTCTGGGAGTCCCCGCTTAGACTGAGGCCCCCGTGACCCGACCCCGGATAATCGGAACAAAATCGATCGACGGATGGACGGAAAACGGCCCGTAACCGAATAAATGTAAAGTGATGCTGTGGAATGTCACACTGCGGAACATTCCAGGCAGAGCGATGGCGTATCCATGGAAACAAGCAGGTGACGGGACCCCCGACAGAAAAGTCACAGCCTTTAAGTATTTCATGATATTAGACTCAGAGTGTTTTACTTCAGAGCAGTGATGGGCTGGTCTTCATTTCCTTCTGAATCGCTCAGGGACAACTGCAAAAACAGAAGAGAAATGGAAAGAATCGTAACAATAAACCAACAGATAAAATAATATCGATGTTTTCAGGACGGTTTCGGGAATATCGGCACCGTGTTTTCCTGGAGTTCGGAGCTGGAGGAGGATTCCCGGTCCAGGCCGTTGGAAAGAGGAGGATCGTCTGAGATGCTCAAATTAATGATCGGAGGTTCACTGTGGAGAGAAAGACAGACGGGAAATACATAAAAGGTTTAGTCCAGGTTTAGACCAGGTTTAGTCCAGGTTTAGACCAGGTTTAGTCCAGGTTTAGACCAGGTTTAGACCAGGTTTAGACCAGGTTTAGTCCAGGTTTAGACCAGGTTTAGACCAGGTTTAGACCAGGTTTAGACCAGGTTTAGTCCAGGTTTAGACCAGGTTTAGACCAGGTTTAGACCAGGTTTAGTCCAGGTTTAGTCCAGGTTTAGTCCAGGTTTAGACCAAGTTTAGACCAGGTTTAGACCAGGTTTAGACCAGGTTTAGACCAGGTTTAGACCAGGTTTAGACCAGGTTTAGACCAGGTTTAGTCCAGGTTTAGACGAGGTTTAGACCAAGTTTAGACCAGGTTTAGACCAGGTTTAGTCCAGGTTTAGACCAGGTTTAGACCAGGTTTAGACCAGGTTTAGACCAGGTTTAGTCCAGGTTTAGTCCAGGTTTAGACGAGGTTTAGACCAAGTTTAGACCAGGTTTAGACCAGGTTTAGACCAGGTTTAGTCCAGGTTTAGACCAGGTTTAGACCAGGTTTAGTCCAGGTTTAGACCAGGTTTAGTCCAGGTTTAGACCAGGTTTAGACCAGGTTTAGTCCAGGTTTAGACCAGGTTTAGACCAAGTTTAGACCAGGTTTAGACCAAGTTTAGACCAGGTTTAGTCCAGGTTTAGACCAGGTTTAGACCAGGTTTAGACCAGGTTTAGACCAGGTTTAGGCCAGGTTTAGGCCAGGTTTAGACCAGGTTTAGTCCAGGTTTAGTCCAGGTTTAGACCAAGTTTAAACCCAGTTTAGACCAGGTTTAGTCCAGGTTTAGATCAGGTTTAGACCAAGTTTAGACCAGGTTTAGACCAGGTTTAGTCCAGGTTTAGACCAGGTTTAGACCAGGTTTAGTCCAGGTTTAGACCAGGTTTAGTCCAGGTTTAGACCAGGTTTAGACCAAGTTTAGACCAGGTTTAGTCCAGGTTTAGACCAGGTTTAGACCAAGTTTAGACCAGGTTTAGACCAGGTTTAGACCAGGTTTAGACCAGGTTTAGACCAGGTTTAGTCCAGGTTTAGTCCAGGTTTAGACGAGGTTTAGACCAAGTTTAGACCAGGTTTAGACCAGGTTTAGACCAGGTTTAGTCCAGGTTTAGACCAGGTTTAGACCAGGTTTAGTCCAGGTTTAGACCAGGTTTAGTCCAGGTTTAGACCAGGTTTAGACCAAGTTTAGACCAGGTTTAGTCCAGGTTTAGACCAGGTTTAGACCAAGTTTAGACCAGGTTTAGACCAAGTTTAGACCAGGTTTAGTCCAGGTTTAGACCAGGTTTAGACCAGGTTTAGACCAGGTTTAGACCAGGTTTAGACCAGGTTTAGACCAGGTTTAGTCCAGGTTTAGTCCAGGTTTAGACCAAGTTTAAACCCAGTTTAGACCAGGTTTAGTCCAGGTTTAGATCAGGTTTAGACCAAGTTTAGACCAGGTTTAGACCAGGTTTAGACCAGGTTTAGTCCAGGTTTAGACCAGGTTTAGACCAGGTTTAGTCCAGGTTTAGACCAGGTTTAGTCCAGGTTTAGACCAGGTTTAGACCAAGTTTAGACCAGGTTTAGTCCAGGTTTAGACCAGGTTTAGACCAAGTTTAGACCAGGTTTAGACCAAGTTTAGACCAGGTTTAGTCCAGGTTTAGACCAGGTTTAGACCAGGTTTAGGCCAGGTTTAGGCCAGGTTTAGATCAGGTTTAGACCAGGTTTAGACCAGGTTTAGTCCAGGTTTAGTCCAGGTTTAGACCAAGTTTAAACCCAGTTTAGACCAGGTTTAGACCAGGTTTAGACCAGGTTTAGACCAGGTTTAGTCCAGGTTTAGTCCAGGTTTAGACGAGGTTTAGACCAAGTTTAGACCAGGTTTAGACCAGGTTTAGACCAGGTTTAGTCCAGGTTTAGACCAGGTTTAGACCAGGTTTAGTCCAGGTTTAGACCAGGTTTAGTCCAGGTTTAGACCAGGTTTAGACCAAGTTTAGACCAGGTTTAGTCCAGGTTTAGACCAGGTTTAGACCAAGTTTAGACCAGGTTTAGACCAAGTTTAGACCAGGTTTAGTCCAGGTTTAGACCAGGTTTAGACCAGGTTTAGACCAGGTTTAGGCCAGGTTTAGGCCAGGTTTAGATCAGGTTTAGACAAGGTTTAGACCAGGTTTAGACCAGGTTTAGACCAGGTTTAGGCCAGGTTTAGTCCAGGTTTAGTCCAGGTTTAGACCAGGTTTAGGCCAGGTTTAGGCCAGGTTTAGTCCAGGTTTAGTCCAGGTTTAGACCAGGTTTAGACCAGGTTTAGTCCAGGTTTAGACCAGGTTTAGACCAAGTTTAGACCAGGTTTAGACCAAGTTTAGACCAGGTTTAGTCCAGGTTTAGACCAGGTTTAGACCAGGTTTAGACCAGGTTTAGACCAGGTTTAGGCCAGGTTTAGGCCAGGTTTAGATCAGGTTTAGACAAGGTTTAGACCAGGTTTAGGCCAGGTTTAGGCCAGGTTTAGTCCAGGTTTAGACCAGGTTTAGACCAGGTTTAGGCCAGGTTTAGGCCAGGTTTAGTCCAGGTTTAGACCAGGTTTAGACCAGGTTTAGACCAGGTTTAGGCCAGGTTTAGGCCAGGTTTAGTCCAGGTTTAGTCCAGGTTTAGTCCAGGTTTAGACCAGGTTTAGACCAGGTTTAGGCCAGGTTTAGTCCAGGTTTAGTCCAGGTTTAGACCAGGTTTAGACCAGGTTTAGGCCAGATTTAGGCCAGGTTTAGCCCAGGTTTAGACCAGGTTTAGGCCAGGTTTAGTCCAGGTTTAGACCAGGTTTAGACCAGGTTTAGGCCAGATTTAGGCCAGGTTTAGACCAGGTTTAGACTAGGTTTAGGCCAGGTTTAGATCAGGTTTAGACAAGGTTTAGACCAGGTTTAGACCAGGTTTAGACCAGGTTTAGGCCAGGTTTAGTCCAGGTTTAGTCCAGGTTTAGACCAGGTTTAGGCCAGGTTTAGGCCAGGTTTAGTCCAGGTTTAGTCCAGGTTTAGACCAGGTTTAGACCAGGTTTAGTCCAGGTTTAGACCAGGTTTAGACCATGTTTAGACCAGGTTTAGACCATGTTTAGACCAGGTTTAGTCCAGGTTTAGACCAGGTTTAGACCAGGTTTAGACCAGGTTTAGGCCAGGTTTAGGCCAGGTTTAGATCAGGTTTAGACAAGGTTTAGACCAGGTTTAGGCCAGGTTTAGGCCAGGTTTAGTCCAGGTTTAGACCAGGTTTAGACCAGGTTTAGGCCAGGTTTAGGCCAGGTTTAGTCCAGGTTTAGACCAGGTTTAGACCAGGTTTAGACCAGGTTTAGGCCAGGTTTAGGCCAGGTTTAGTCCAGGTTTAGTCCAGGTTTAGTCCAGGTTTAGACCAGGTTTAGACCAGGTTTAGGCCAGGTTTAGTCCAGGTTTAGTCCAGGTTTAGACCAGGTTTAGACCAGGTTTAGGCCAGATTTAGGCCAGGTTTAGCCCAGGTTTAGACCAGGTTTAGGCCAGGTTTAGTCCAGGTTTAGACCAGGTTTAGACCAGGTTTAGGCCAGATTTAGGCCAGGTTTAGCCCAGGTTTAGACCAGGTTTAGGCCAGGTTTAGTCCAGGTTTAGCCCAGGTTTAGACCAGGTTTAGGCCAGGTTTAGTCCAGGTTTAGTCCAGGTTTAGACCAGGTTTTGTGTGACTAGTTCCCAGTTTCGTCCTGTTTTCACACACGGGACGTCTGTTAGTCTCCAGACCACGTGCCGCAGCCGTCCTCACTTTGGCAGTGCTCGCAGGGTCGGTGCCGGCGTCTCTGCGTCCTGGCGGGAGCTTGTGGAGTTTTCCGAGAAGACGTCTGGGGCGGTGGAGGTGTGGAAGGAGGAGCTGAAGGTGGAGAAGGAGCTGTACCGGGGCAGAATACTCATCATCAGGTGCCCCCACGTCGCAAAGTTCATGTTCATCTGAGCCGCGCGGAGGAAGTTTTTACCTGAGGAGCCATGAAAATGTAAATGTAAAATCACACCAATGAGGAGCATGATTTTGGCAGAGTTTTGGTTCATATTTTCTGTTTGGCTTCAGTTTTACACGGACGCTGCAGACTAAGACTGGGCGGAATCCAAATGTTGATCCCGTTAAACCGTCTCACATTTTCCCGGGTTTTACGGTTTTACTGTGACTAATTCAGAATTATTCTGTAGCTGCTCCTAAACCTTCGGAAACAGAGTCGCAGCTTTAGATTTGAAGATGAGGCACAAGTTCTGATCAAACCAAACTTTGCAGCACGTTCGATCACATCAGCATCAGAGCACGAGCTGTTTTTATCAGCGCTTATACTGTATGCAAATGAGCTGTAAGCAAATACTAAACCTGGACTAAACCTGGACTAAACCTGGTCTAAACCTGGACTAAACCTGGACTAAACCTGGTCTAAACCTGGTCTAAACCTGGACTAAACTGGGTCTAAACTTGGTCTAAACTTGGTCTAAATCTGGTCTAAATCTGGACTAAACTTGATCTAAACCTGGTCTAAACCTGGACTAAACTTGGTCTAAACCTGGTCTAAACCTGGACTAAACCTGGTCTAAACTTGGTCTAAACCTGGTCTAAACCTGGACTAAACCTGGTCTAAACTTGGTCTAAACCTGGTCTAAACCTGGACTAAACCTGGACTAAACCTGGCCTAAATCTGGTCTAAAGCTGGTCTAAACCTGGTCTAAACCTGGTCTAAACTGGGTCTAAACTTGGTCTAAACTTGGTCTAAATCTGGACTAAACTTGGTCTAAACCTGGTCTAAACATGGTCTAAACCTGGATTAAACCTGGTCTAAACTTGGTCTAAACCAAAGTTGGACACAAACTCGTTTCGATCAGAACCATAAATTGTTCTTTACCGTCTCCTCCGTGAAAGTCTGACTTGGCCCCACACTGGAGCTCTTCTGTTTCACCGGTAAGAGACACACTGCACTTTGTTTGGACACATGTGCACTGCTGATGAACATGTGTCGGCTCAACACGTCACGTCTCTGGCAGCTGCTTTAACTCGCTGCATATTAGTTATATCCCTGATTTAATTTACTGCAAAGTTTTCAGGTGAACTCGGCCTGCAGAAGAACACTGCATCCATCGAGTCCATCCACAACCTGGAGTCTCGTACCTCGTTCTTTAGTGAAGATGCAGCGCTGTCTCCTCACTTTGGGCTGACGCTCGACGATCGTGTCCAGAAAATGAAGCTGAAAAAATCAGCGCAAAGGTTTTATTTTATGACTGAACATTTTTAACATCACCAGACGGAGTGTTTATGAGTATTTCAAGTCTTCACGCGTCCCACAGAGCGTAAATATGAGTGGACTAAGTGAGTGCGGCGTCTCCACAGCGTTCACGGCTACAGGAGCCAATCTGGAGCCAGGTCCATATTTGGAAATCCGACCGTGAGTATCATAGCAACACAAGAGCCAATCAGGAGTGAGGAGGTTAAATGTCCCGCCCTCCTCATGGCAGAGCTGATGCATCGTATATTTCACTGATTCTTCAGAATAATGAGGAAACTCTGAGCTTTTATCATCAAACTTTAAATAGTTTAAGTCACTGATTTATGTTGTTTGTTCTGTTCCGTACGAACAACAATAGAGTCACAATTTAACCAAATTCTCTTTACTTTCTGCTCGTTAAATTCTGCTCGTTCAGATTCTAGTCACATTAGATATTGTGACTGAGATATTTTGTCATTTTATTTCAGAAATCGTCACTCGGGGGAAAGCGGGAAGGGAACTTACTTAGCAACGAAACGAGCTGTCAATCAAACCTGTTGCTAACGCTAGGGGGAGGGGCCTCGGGGAATGAAGGCGTCTGATTGGTCCGTTATTTATGTTCAGATCTTGATTTAGGAACAAAACAGAGAAATGAAAAGTTCAGGATCCTGTGTGGCGGCTTCAGACGAACAGTTTAAGTCCAGAATGACGAGGCTCAGAGCAGCAGGTCCAGACAGAGGGACGAGAAGATCCTAATGTGAAGGAGCCGGAAGAGCCTCCCGGAGCACTTCCTATTTGGCACGGGTTAGCTTAGTCCACTCATGTATACGGACTCTGCTCGGTCCGTGTCTCTCACCTGGACGTGCAGAAGTCCCTGCGGCTCCAGAGCCACAGTTTGCTGCTGTTTCTCCATCATTTCCTCCAGACGCACGAACTTGAGCGCACACATGGTCTGAGGGTCCCGGCAGAACACAGCCACCTCCAGCTCACGGGACTGAAAAACACAAGAGAAACACGGTAATGCGCCCGGGAGAGACACGGCGGAGCACCCGGGGACACGTCTGCACCCTGTTCCTGAGCTACGATCGGTCACCTACAGTAACATGTTTTACCCGAGTCGATTGGTGTTAAAGGCCCTCGACCTCTGTTTTGAGCCCAGGATTCATGACACAGAGGAGATCTTACCTCTCGTCCTCACTTACATCGCCCCCAAATCACGTCCGTGAAGTCGCCCCATCAAACACAAACCTACACAAAACTATGTCAAACGTTTGTGCTTCATTTGTGCTGCAAAAAAGTTTCATTTGTGCTGCTTTAGTTTTGGAGAAATTAACGATTCAACGATTCAAAATGCTGTAAAACACCCAAATGGAGTCAATCGTTTGTGCTGCAAAAAGTTTTGTTTGTGCGATTCTGGTTCTTCAGGTATTTGCAGTTTGCGTCCAGAACCTCAGAATGTGAAACAGTTTCAAAACAGGAAGAAAATTATAGAAAACGTTTGTATTTGGTTTGTGCTGTTTCAGTCTTTAGTCATAACACAGACTTTTCCACAGCCTCAGGTCGTTTCTCTTCATTAGTTTTGTGGAGTTTGCCACCGTCAGTTGAGCAGAAATGACGTCCTATAATTACCACAGAAATAATAATGAAGAATTTTAGAAATAAACTCACACAAATGAAACTGTCACAGCACAAAACAGCACAAACCAAATACAAACGTTTGACATCATTTTCTTCCTGTTTTGAGGCTGTTTCACATTCTGAGGTTCTGGACGACGTCATCGACCGAAAACAAAACTGTGAATATCTGAAGAACCAGAATCACACAAACTGAACTTTTTGCAGCACAAACGACTGACTCCATTTTGGGCGTTTTAGAGCATTTTTCTTCTTCCTGTGGGTCTGACCCCAGTTTGACCTGTAAAAGAATTGTTAATTTCTCCAAAACTAAAGCAGCACATATAGTTTTTGTGTAGGTTTGAGTTTGATGGGGCGACTTCGCGCAGGGAGAGGCGGAGCTCGCGTGAGTCACAGAAGGTTCTGGTTTTCTGTTCTTCTTTATAACTGTGGCACAGTTGCTCGAATAAATCCAGACTCTTTGATTTAAGACAACTTTTCTCCAGGTTTATTCTTCTCAGATTAAAAACAAATCCACAACAGAGCCAGTTCTGTCGTGCTCGTTAGCGCGAACTGGGCTCTGTTAACCTGACCTGCTTTTGGATTCACCTGCACTTACCTGTTCCTCGCCCACTCCCTTTTTCTGTTATAATAAACTGTTAAAACTGTCCGTGGTCCTGAAGTCCTGCCTGTTCACGGGGAATACGCGTCCCAAATTCTGCCTTTGTGCCTTTATTTGGCTTTTCTCTGACGCTGCAGCTCTGAACGTGATAAAAATGTGTGTGCGCCCTCTGCTCCTCACCCGCTGCAGCTGCAAACAGAAGCTCTGGTCCCAGGCGAGTTTCCCCGCGGTCGTCCACCTGGTCCGGCCCGTCACTCTGCCGTCCAGACGCAGCACGGCGCTCACCTCCGGGGCTGCGGACGAGACGCACAATGATAAAGAGCGTATAATTTGTATTCAAAGGTGCACTGTGTAACTTTTCTCCACAGATTTAACCCCTAACTTGAAGACAGAAAGGTTTAAAGCCGTACAGTGTGTCAGAAAAAAGATCATATTCTGCACTGTGAAATGGTGAAATCCTGAGCGGACTGACCCGTTGCGGCGCCATTTTGGGGACTTGTTTGCTGCGGTGAATTTAAGGCGGGCTCCAGTAACTCCTCGCAGCCGAGCAGCGTCACTTCGAGTTTACCTGCGCAGAGACAAACGTTTGCAGTTTTACTTTTTGTTTAATGTTGAGCAAAAGGGAACGACATAAAACCTGTTCATGTTTTAATGAGGCTTTGGAATCGTCGAAACTGACGTAAAATTATACTGAACTTGTGTTTTTTTAAGCATGTTCAAATCAAGTATAACTTTTAGCAATAACAACTGTAAGGCTGATTTATTCTTAACCCCTGAAGACCTGAGGGTAATTTTAGTACTTTTCTCCTCGTCTGGATTTTTTGTCTTAATTTTGCTTTTAAAACTGCCCCTTTTACCCCTAATGAAGTGTTCTACCTCCTTTTGTTCAGTCCAACCTGTTATTTCACAATCTGCTGCTGTAGTTGTGTCATGAGGCTGTGAGAAAAGCTACAGGACCAGAAATAGAGATGAAAAACAAAAAAAAAACCGAAAATAAAATTCACACTCTTTTATACAAAACACACAGCAAACCTGTAGAAACAACATTTGGACATAAAAAATGCTTAATTTAGGGCCTTAGCTACAAAAATGCAAAATCTCAAGTCTGTAAGTAAATTAAAAATCTCCTTATTGCCCTAAAAACAAAAAAAGTGCAGTGGCTCCATGACTTTCCTGGTCCAGTCCTGGAAACAGCTCCTGTCAGGTCCAGGGCCAGAGCCACAGCACTTCTGCATTTCCAGGGTGGAAATTACATTTGGATTTGTTCATTTGGACTGAAATAAACCTTTAAATAAAAATAGAAAGAGATGCACAATTACACACACCAAGATGTGTCATTTTCCATGTGTGTGAGAATTAACTCCACTTAGAGCGACTTTTTCCCTCGTTATAAACACACACAGTCAGAGGAGTCGACCATCTTGACTCACTTCACTCTTTGGCAAAGTTTGGCTCCATCAAAATGGACGGAGCGCATGAGTTTGGGGAAAACAAAGTTCCTGTTGGACACTCGTTTTGCTCCCGTCATCACACAGCGTGAGTGTGACGTAGGATAAAGCCGCAGAAATGTACGGAAACCTCTATGTCTGCACTTTCAGAGGGGAAAAGGACGTTTCTGTCTTTTACACTTACAAAGTTCTGCGGTTATAGAAACATATTCCTCTGTATCGTACACGATGTCTTAGGTCTTTGAGGGTTAAATACAAAAACACTGGACATGATGGAAAAGCTGTTTATGTTATAATTTGGTGTTTTGGTTTGTAAAATGTGGAATTCTGGAGGTTCTGAGCTTTTACTTGACTGATCCTTGTCCTTATACAAAGTTAATGTAAAAACGTAATTGACAATCTGTTGTTTGAGTGTTTTTTTCACACATACAAGTGAAAATGTCTTGAGTGTCGTTGTCCTTGAGCAGGAGACCTCCACATTTGTTACATCACAGGGTATTTGTGTCTGAACTCTCCAAAAACACAGATTACAGCGGGATTACGGTCAGCGTTTGCTCCGCTCACAGACACAGAATCATCAGGAATATTTGAGGATTTATTTTCACATGTTTGTGTTGGTGTCGGTACGAGAACGGATAGAATCCTGTCGTTCCATCAGGAAGTAGAAACATAAATATGACTCCGATGCATAAGAAAATGAAAGGAAAGAATCATATGGGTGAACAGGTCTAAACGAGAACTGAACCAGGTCTAAACCAGGTCTAAACCTGCATTAAATTAGGTCTAAATTAGGATTAAAGCAGGTCTAAACCAGGTCTAAACTAGGACTAAACCAGGTCTAAAGCAGGCCTTAAACAGGACAAAACCAGGTATAAACTTGGACTAAACCAGGTCTAAAGTAAGACTAAAGCGAATCTAAACTAGGACTAAACCAGGTCTAAAGCAGGTCTAAACCAAACCTAATCCAGGTCTAAACCAAGACTAAACCATGTCTCAGGTCTAAACCAGGACTAAACAAGTTCTAAACCAGGACTAAAACCAGGTCTAACTCAAATCTGGATGAAATCTAAACTAGGTACAGAGTAGTCCAAGGCTAGACCAGGTCCACACCAGGTCCACACCAGGTCTAAACCAGGTCCACACCAGGTCTAAACCAGGTCCACACCAGGTCTAAACCAGGTCTAAAGCAGGTCTAAACCAGGACTAAACCCGGTCCAGACCTGGTCCAGACCCGGTCCAGACCCTCACCTGTCAGGGCGGCGGGTCTGATGCAGTGGTTGGAGGAGGAGGTGGAGATTGGAGCTTCAGGTGTGTTTCCGTTTTCCTTTAAAGACTCGTTTTGCGTCAGATATTTGTCCAGCGACAGACGCAGCAAATCCAACTTCTGAGACGACTCGTGGAGCCGGATCTGAGCCTGAAAACACAGAAAACCACAGAAATACTTACAACACCGATACACCGATACACGATACACCGATACACGATACACCGATACACTGATACACCGATACACTGATACACCGATACACGATACACCGATACACGATACACTGATACACCGATACACGATACACCGATACACCGATACACGATACACTGATACACCGATACACTGACACACCGATACACCGATACACCGATACACTGACACACCGATACACGATACACTGATACACCGACACACCGATACACCGATACACCGATACACCGATACACCGATACACGATACACCGATACACCGATACACGATACACTGATACACCGATACACTGACACACCGATACACCGATACACCGATACACCGATACACCGATACACTGAGGAATGGGATTAACTCCAGGGCTCCAGGGATTAGGAAAACTACTACTACTATGAGTACTATCACTACTACTACTACTACTATTACTACTACTATTACTACGAGTACTACGAGTACTATCACTACGACAAAAACTAAACTAAACTAAACTGACGTAAAAACCGTGATAAATATTCACCATAACGACGAAAAGAAGTCATAAATACACAAACATGAAAAGATGTCGTATGTGTGGACTAAACCCGGACTAAAGTGGGTCTAAACCCGGACTAAAGTGGGTCTAAACCCGGACTAAAGCGGGTCTAAACCCGGACTAAAGTGGGTCTAAACCCAGACTAAAGTGGGTCTAAACCCGGACTAAAGTGGGTCTAAACCCGGACTAAACCAGGACTAAACCAGGACTAAACCAGGACTAAACCCGGACTAAAGTGGGTCTAAACCCGGACTAAAGTGGGTCTAAACCCGGACTAAAGTGGGTCTAAACCCGGACTAAAGTGGGTCTAAACCCGGACTAAAGTGGGTCTAAACCCGGACTAAAGTGGGTCTAAACCCGGACTAAAGCGGGTCTAAACCAGGACGAAACCAGGACTAAACCCGGATTAAAGCAGGTCTAAACCTGGACAAGACTAGGTCTAAACCAGGTCTAAACTAGGACTAAACCTGGATTAAAGCAGGTCTAAACCCGGACTAAAGTGGGTCTAAACCCGGACTAAAGTGGGTCTAAACCCAGACTAAAGTGGGTCTAAACCCGGACTAAAGCGGGTCTAAACCAGGACGAAACCAGGACTAAACCCGGATTAAAGCAGGTCTAAACCTGGACTAAAGCAGGTCTAAACCCGGACAAGACTAGGTCTAAACCAGGTCTAAACTAGGACTAAACCAGGACTAAACCAAATCTTCGGTCTAAACCAGGACTAAACCAGGCCTATACCCAGACTAGACTAGGTCTAAACCAGGTCTAAACAGGTTTAAACAGGTTTAAACCAGGACTAAACAGGTCTAAACAGGTCTAAACAGGTCTGAACAGGTCTGAACAAGTCTAAACCATGAACATAAGAATCTGTCACACGTCTTTGTATTGCAGAGGTTCCCGTACCTCCTGCAGGGCCTTGTGGTCCAGTGAGGCGATGCCCTGCAGCTGTCGGACCAGGTCTTTGGCCAGGGTCAGCGCGTCCGTCTCCCTCTGGATGTAGTGACGCAGCTCGGCCACACGGGGCTCCACGCCGCTCGGCTCGCCCTCGCACACACCTGAACACACACACACACACACACACACACACACGGGGTTTACAGGGGTCCCAACTCTCTGCCCTCGCCTCCTTCTCCCCGAGGAAACGAGTGGAATTCAGCCGCGTCCCAAAGAAAAACACACAAAATCCCATTAAACTTTATCTGTGTGGAACATTTTAGCAAAACAAAGTCTCCAAAGTGCAGCACAGAGTCGCACAATATAAAATAACATGACAAATGGCGGCTCATCAAACGCAAACCAACACAAAAACTCTGTCAATCGTTTGTGCTTCTTTAGTTTTGGAGAAATTAATGATTCTTTTACAGGTCAAACTGGGGTCAGACCCACAGGAAGAAGAAAAATGCTCGAAAACGCCCAAAATGGAGTCAGTCGTTTGTGCTGCAAAAAGTTTCATTTGTGTGATTCTGGTTCTTCAGATATTCACAGTTTTATTTTGGTCGATGACGTCGTCCAGAACCTCAGAATGTGAAACAGCCTCAAAACAGGAAGAAAATTATAGAAAACGTTTGTATTTGGTTTTAATTTGTTCGAGTTTATTTCTAAAATTCTTCATTATTATTTCTGTGGTAATTATAGGACGTCATTTCTGCTCAGCTGACGGAGACAAACTCCACAAAACTTGAGAAGAGAAACGACCTAAGGCTGAGGAAAAGTCTGTGTTATTATATAAAATATGAATCAAAAGCAAAAGACTAAAGACTGAGACAGACTTTTCCACAGCCTCAGGTCGTTTTCGCGCTTTAAAAACAAACAATAAAATTATAAAATCAATTCTAAAATGAACGAGGAGAAAATAGGCGTGAGGTGTTCGGTTAAAAGACGCTGTGCAAAACAACCTGCACAGGCCGTAAAAACCAGGACTAAACCAGGTCTAAACCAGGACTAAACCAGGTCCAGCTTCAGTCCTGGTTTAGACCTGATTTAGACCTGGTTCAGTCTAGGTTTAGACCTGGTTTAGACCTGGTTCAGTCTTGGTTTAGACCTGATTTAGACCTGGTTCAGTCCTGGTTTAGACCTGGTTCAGTCCTGGTTTAGACCTGATTTAGACCTGGTTTAGCCTTGGTTTAGACCTGATTTAGACCTGGTTTAGACCTGATTTAGACCTGGTTCAGTCCTGGTTTAGACCTGGTTCAGTCCTGGTTTAGACCTGATTTAGACCTGATTTAGACCTGGTTCAGTCCTGGTTTAGACCTGGTTTAGACCTGGTCCAGTTCACGGTTTTGGCAGACGCTCCACACTGGACTTTAGGACCAGGAGTTTGGTTTTGGGAAACAGGAAACGACTGTTATTGTTTTTTTTTCATCATTGTTCATTTCAGTCCAGGTCCAGAGCTGGTCTCAGTCCAGGTCCAGAGCTGGTCTCAGTCCAGGTTCAGCCCTTCCACCTTCCTCCCTCCGGTTCGCGTCGCTGACGTCTCCGTCCACTCTGAGCCCGTGTGACCCCCGCGAATCATAAAAGCTAAAAATAGTGTGGGGAGAATCATCTTTTCTGAGCCGCTAAAAGCCCCGCGGCAGAGCGGAGGCAGAGAAAAGCTCTGATCAATATTTCAAAACCCGCCGAGAGCCGAGAGTCTGTAAAATGTCACGCGCAAAGGTCCTCGAAGTGTATTTTTATCGCTCTAAACGAAAAGACGTCGTTTTCGATTTGACCTCGACTCAGATGTAACGCTCACAGGAGCCGTTATGAAGCACTTTTTATTCTGTCAGAGGAAGGAGCAGGACTTAAAGAGACAGTGTGGGATTTTTACATGAATCTGTTCGTCTCCGTCAGCAGAATCACATCAACACTGGTATTTTTACCACCTGTAGTAGTAGTAAAGACAGTACTGATAGTAGTAGTAGTAGTAGTAGTAGTAAAGACAGTACTGATAGTAGTAGTAGTAGTAGTAGTAGTAGTAGTAGTAGCAGTAGTAGTAGTAGTAGTAGTAGTAGTAGTAGTAGTAGTAGTAGCAGTAGTAGTAGTAGTAGTAGTAGTAGTAGTAGCAGTAGTAGTAGTGAAGGTGATAGTAAAAGTAGTTGGAGTTCAGTTGACATCAAATCAGCTGAGGGTGAATTCACATCAGGACAGTCCCACAGTTCAGTCACTTTGGGCCGGAGCAAATATAAAAAAAGGTTCAGATTCACATTGTGGTTTTTGACCAAACTGTAAACAAAAGCAGAGTGCAGAGATCGTCCTGGACAGAAATGAGCCGCAGAGATCGTCCTGGACAGAAATGAGCCGCGGCGACTTAAGCGTCAGTGACAGAACAGAATCATGGGGATGTTGCGCGTTGTGTTTGTTATTGTCACAGCGATTTGGATTTACAGACCATAGTCCGTATATATGAGTGGGCTAAGCTAACCCGTTAGCCGCTAACCCGTTAGCCGCCGCGTGCCAAACAGGAAGTGCTCCAGGAGGCTCTTCCGGCTCCTTCTCTCCCTTTTCCCCAGTGACTCACATTAGGATCTTATCGCCCGTCTCTCTGCTGCTGTGGCCTCGTCATTTTGGTCTTAAATGTTCGGATGAACCCGCGACACAGGATCCTGAATGTTTTTTCCACTATTTTGTCCGTCAAAAAACCCTGTTCATAACCTAGACTCTGGCTCCAGAGCCTCAGCGACGCTAAACCCTGTGGGTGACGTCACTGAGTCCACTTCTTTTCTACAGTCTGTGTTACAAATGCAGACGTTTATAGTGAAAGTCATGTCTCAGTGACAAAGACGAAGGGCGAGACTCTGGAGGAGGGGATCATGTCCCACATCATGTGACTCACACAGACGTAACAGGTCTGACGCTGGATTATATCAGTTTATTAAAGACTCTGAGCGATTCTCTGGTCTCAGGTAAACTCTGTTTCCCAGAATCCTCCACAGGCGACAGGAGCTCGTTAGGTACAATAAACCCCTGTGTGGGATCAGGTCCAGGCTGTGTTCACACCACAAACGAACTGCCCCAGAGTCTGTGTGGCACCGAGACTCTTCAGCAGGTCTCAGACCAGAGTTCAGTGGTTTTTATTCACACCAGAACCAAAAGGTCTGAACCAAAGGAGCAAACGAACTCTGGTTCTTTCTAAACAAACCAAACAGAGCAGGAGATCACTTCACTTTGATTCATGTTAAACTCTGCTCCCTTCATCATAAACTATTGGAGGAGTTTGGTTTTGCACAGGGGCCGAGGGGCTAAACACAAGACTGTTGCGTGTTTGATCCCCGGGCGTTTCTGTGTGGAGTTTGCATGTTCTCCCCGTGTCATCAAGGACCATGACGTCCACCTCCTGTGGCTCCTCACAGAGGGGGTCATGGGGGGAGAAATAAAGAAAAGAAAAAAGAAATACATATATAAAAATAAATAAATACATGCATAAATAAAAAATAGATAAATAAATAAATAAATAAATAAATACATAAATAAATAAATAAATAAATAAATAAATAAAAATAATAAATAAAAATGCATGTTTGAGTAATCCTGTATCTTCCTCCACCTGAGGCTTGAGTTTTCACACAGTCTCCGCCCTCTGTGCTGTGCTCATTTGCAGTTAGCCTAACCTCTCAGCACAGCTCGTGCAGGACTGTAAACTGTTCAAATGCTGTAAAAGCCTCTGAGCCCCGCGGTTCAGAGCAGGAAGTCAGTGCATCTGTTTTCATCACTAAGTGGTTTTAGATCAATACTGACGTTTGCAAAGGAAGAAGATCAACCAAATGTCTATAAAAGTGCAAACTGTTATTGTGTCCTCAGGCAAGACACTTCCCCCACATCACCTCGTGATCAGAGACGCACCGATACGATACTGACACATCTGCAGGATCGGCTCAGCACAAAAGTATTTTCTACCATAGTTAAACTGACTTGAATTAAGCAGATTCATCTTAAAAGACCAATTTAAAGATTTTTTTACTGAATAAGATGAGATTTTTTTGACTTGTTTCAAGATATTTCATCCTGATTTATCTTATCTCGATATTACAACTTATTCTGAGCACTTTTTATATGAACTCAGTCCAGGTTAAGCCTCTTTAACTTCCTCCTCAAACCAATAAGGGGAAAAATCTGTCCATAAACACTTGAAACTCGTGTTTTCTGCTTAGAACAAGATTCATATTTTGTCTTATTTTAAGAAAACTTGGAAAGTGAAAATTTCTTACTGCACTGGCAGAAAATTTCACTGAAAACAGGGCATTTTTACCTCAAAAGTGGTATTTTTTTCTTATTTTTGATGGGCCTTTTTTGCAGTGAGCTTCCAGATATCGGTTCATTCGATATCCTGGTTGGACATGAACAATGATGTAAAAAAGACTCTTTACTGGTCAGAGTCGGGCCCCAAAGGTCAAGTTTTTTACATTTTTATTTACACGAAGATGTTCAGGAGTTACTTGAGAGATAAATAACAGCTTCATCACGTGTTTGGATCCGTTTTTTTCTCATTTTATTTTTGTTTTCAGTCCGTGTGTTTCCACAGTGTGACTTTAAACAGCTCTAACTTTACATTTATTCAGTTACAGGTGGTTTTAGAGCGAACAAATACCCAGAAAAACAGACCAGCGGGGTCGCCTCTCCACAGATCTGACCCGTAACTCGGTCTGGTTTGATCTCCGTGAAGACAGAAAGGTTTAAAGCCACACTGCGGAACATTCCGGACAAAGAAATCACTTTTTTCCAAGTTTTCGACGGAGCCTCCACCAGAAAACCTACACAAAGCTGCTTTAAGTCCACTGAATCAGTATCGAAACTGAAACATTTAAGTTAGATGAGTTTGGTAGAGTTATTTTAACACAGAGAACAAACAAACAAACAAATAAATACAAGTAAATTACATCAGAAATAAACATAACATTATAAGAAGTGTTTCATTTCTTGTTCCAGGTCACTCGGGGACAGCGTTTTTAAGGAATAAATCTTCTCGTTTCTGTGCGCTGGAGGAGAAACACTCACTCCTGTTTTTTCTTTTATTAATACGACGTTTCGGAAGTTTTCTTGAAATACAGTTAAGGAATAAATCTAAAAACTTCCTCTTTGTGGGAGCAGCTCCTTCATTTCTCCTCAGAGGTTTAGAGGAGAGTTTTGTGTCACATTTTTTGTATGAAAAGCGTCTAGAAATAAAGTTTGACTGACTGATATGGCAGTGGCACAGAGAGAAAACTGTGACCTGACGAAGATCCACTGATCCAAACGTCGTTAAATGGAGTTTGGGAGTTCGTCCTGATCAAGATTTTTTAGCTTCCGATCTGATTTTTTATTTTAAGGAAGTTTCCGATACCTTTTTGTGTAGAGTCGTGAAGGAAGTTCGTACCTTCGCTCCAAAAAGTCCTTTAGACGACAAAAGCCTCTGTTTTCCACGACAGACAGCGGCCGATCGTCTAAAGCAGTGGTGCAGTGGTCCCCAACCCCCGGGACTGGGACCGGTCTGTGGATCATTTAGTACGGGGCCACCGGCCGCCCAAGAAATAATTAATTATTTCCGCTGTATTTATTATCTGAGTCTGAAAAATCTTTAATTTTGATGTTATACACGTTATGTTCAGTGTGCGAAATACGACCCCCGATTAACCCATCACACCCCCTAAAAAGCCTTAAAACCATAATTTTGAGGCTGTAACGTTAGAAAAACGACACGATCTGGTTGTAAACAGGAAGGAAAACAATTTGTACGAAACTGAGACGTCCCGTTTGGAGGAGGTGGACCAAAGCCCGACACATCTGCACTGATGCCCCCGAGGAAAACACCAAAGTCCACTTCAAAACATACGGAGAATCCACGACAAGGACCACGGACAGCTCCTCTCCCCCCACACCGCCACATCCACAAACACACGGAGGAGCAGAACACACACCCGCCCCACCAGGAAACACACACCCCCTGGACCCACCCTCCCCGACAAAACCACAGCTCCACCACACGACCCACAAACAGCGACGCCCTGTCCACAGCCCGACAGGCGCAAACACAGAACTCCAGGAAACTGCCTCCGAGCACGACACGACCCCAAAGCCCCAGCGCGAGGCCCCGGGTGCAGCAGGAGCTGGGGCGACAAACACAGACTCACTGCAGATACTGGACGTCCCTCAGTCATGAAGCACCTCAGGTCACAGCTCATTTCACCCGTTATGCGACTGTTCTGTCCCCAGTTATTGTCTTAAACCCTCGTCCTTGACAAGTCACTGACATTTATTCCCTCATTTGCTCTCATACTGTGATACACAACTCTGCACAGGCTTCTGCATATTGAAACTGTAGATCTGTGTGGCTCAACAGTTCGGGGATGACGGGTATTTCGCACTGGTCATGTTGCTGTTAGGAGGAAGCTGCTAATAAAGCTGCAGACGACACAGTGGATTCACCTTTATTATTAAATTCACAGTATAAACAATCTACTGCCCCGTCCACGGTGAGAAAAAGGTCGGGGACCACTGATCTAAAGCGATGACTCCGACAAATCCTCTGTGATATTTTCTCGGCCTTGTCGCCATTTCGAGGCGTTGTCGTCTTGTGAATCTCAAACTCGTCCGGACGATTCTTTTGTAAGTGAATCAAACTGTTCGTGTTAAAGTGGCTCTGCTGGTTCCTCCGGGACAAACTGTTTGACTCTCGTTTTGTTGTAGCAGAATTTAATATTCTGAAAATGATGTACAAGGCACAGCAGAAAGCCTCACCCACCAACCTGCAAAACGGATTTATAAAACGACAAAGTATTTATCATTTAAAAGGAACTGAAAACACCCAGATTCAGAACAGCGACAACGGAAAAGTGACAGTGAAATCTCTAAGAACTCTAAATCTATGAATGTATTTTTAAAAAGTGTCAAATATTATATCCTGAAAATGTACGAAACAGCAGAGGAGTCGCTTCTGTTACGTTACATTCTGTGTCACGGCTTTTATGATTTGATGAGAAAAGTTAAATTGTGAACAGGGGGCAGACACGACAGGTTTGTACGTCTTTCTGCTCCTTTTCGTCCATAATATTTCATTGTTCGGCTGTTATAATTGTTTTTAAATGAATGAAACAAATAATAAAAACGAAAAATGAAACAGCGACACGGCGGAGTTTCGATTTACGGCGCCGTAAAGCGCGACGGTGCTGCGAAAACACGTGGACCTGGATCGATCGCGCGAATCCGATACTGTCCGATACTCATAAACGATACTGAACACGGGATCGGGACGTCGCTGTTTGCGGGACGTGTTTTCTGCTGTCGTTTATTCCGGCGATATTCATGACTTTTAGGTCCAGGCGGAAGCGGCGGCGTCACATTTCCACATCCTGAAAGTCGTTTGACGTTGGATCAATTCGCTCCTGCTTCAGTGAGGCTATTTTCACCCCGGGCTATTTTTAACCGTGGAGCTATTCTCGTCCTCCGCCTTATTCAGATCTCTCTTCTTCTTCTTCTTCTTCTTCTTCTTTCTGGTGGTGGGTTTGTGTTTAAATAAGTCATGAATCCTACTTTTTCACAAGCTTTTATGACACTGTTTATGATGTATATGATGCAAAAAGAGCTGGAGTTGTGCTTTTTGCCTCGTGAATGAAGCAAAACACAACTCCAGGTCTGTTTCTGAGGCGGTTAGAACGAGAATTAAAGCTCATAAGAGTCAGTTTTGTGTAATCTCGGACCTTTAAGGTGAGAATTATCCCCGTGCTGCTCTAACAGAGGCGTTCACACGTCTCCGATGGATAATTAATCTCTATAATAAGCTCCCGTGCTGCGGAGGGCAATTTTATCCCGGGCAGAAGACGCTAAAGGTGGAGCGAAAGAGAAATAAGGAGGATTTTGAGGTGAAATCGGGGGCAAATTTTGCTTTTTGTAGAATTACTGCAGCGTCAGACGTTCAAAACTCAAAATGAAGCACAAAATGAAGCACCCGCACGACACTGTTTGTGGGTTTAAAGGTGCGTTGTGTCACTTTTTGGTTGGGGGGTTTGTCACCTGCTGGTTTCTATGGATACGTCATCGCTCTGAAATGTTCCACAGTGTTAAAGTAAAGTATTAAACAGCTCTACTTTACATGTATTCACTCACACTGTAAAGAAAAGTATATGAAAACGTGCACAGTGCTCCTTTAGGTTTCTGTCATGTGTATTTTGAGAACTTTTTCCCATTCAAAATCGCCGACAGTTTGTTTTAAATTGTAATTGCAGTTCTAATATGTCATAATTCTGAAACAAAGGAAACACCAAAATACCGTTAATATTCTGTTCAAACCGATATAAAGCCGGACACGCACCGCGCCAATCCACATTTAAGGCGGAAACGATGAAAAGATGTTATTGGATTTTAAATTACAACAAGTGAAATTTACAAGAGATAAAGAAAGTATTCGGGGGGGTTGAGCACCACAGATCTACATTTTCAATATGCAGAAGCCTGTGCAGAGTTGTGTATTACAGTGTCACATAACGGGTGAAATCATGAGGTGTGACCTGAGGTGCTTCATGACTGAGGGACGTCCAGTATCTGCAGTGAGTCTGTGTTTGTTGCCCCAGCTCCTGCTGCACCCGGGGCCTCGCGCTGAGGCTTTGGGGTCGTGTCGTGCTCGGAGGCAGTTTCCTGGAGTTCTGTGTTTGTGTCTGTCGGGCTGTGGACAGGGCGTCGCTGTTTGTGGGTCGTGTGGTGGAGCTGTGGTTTTGTCGGGGAGGGTGGGTCCAGGGGGTGTGTGTTTCCTGGTGGGGCGGGTGTGTGTTCTGCTCCTCCGTGTGTTTGTGGATGTGGCGGTGCAGGGGGAGAGGAGCTGTCCGTGGTCCTTGTCGCAGATTCTCCGTATGTTTTGAAGTGGACTTTGTCCCGTGTTTTCCTCGTGGGCATCAGTGCAGATGTGTCGGGCTTTGGTCCACCTCCTCCAAACGGGACGTCTCAGTTTCGTACAAATTGTTTTCCTTCCTGTTTACAACCAGATCGTGTCGTTTTTCTAACGTTACAGCCTCAAAATTATGGTTTTAAGGCTTTTTAGAGGGTGGGATGGGTTAATCGGGTTTCCCACAACCCCCGTATTTCGCACACTGACTCACACAAGACTCTTTACCCCTGCCAAACCCCTGAGATTGACTCACTGAACCCGTGGGGTTCACTCAAACCCAGGTTCAGAATCACTGGTCTATGGTTTTATTCAGTCAGCTCATCAAGACTACAACTACTGCAAATTCAAAGGATCAAAACTCAGTCTAAACATTTGATATCAGAAGCACCAAACTTTGAAAAGTGCTACTATTAAATATGCGTCTTGACTGGAAAACTGTCTGATACTACAAAAAACTAATAACAAAATCCAGCACAAAGAAAATGCACCTGCAGATACACAGTATATGGAGCTCCAAAAATGATTGTTCCATCTGTCATATATTAAACGATAAGTCGATATAGTGAATATCGTGACAGGCTTAGTGGGATTTGACCCGCCAACGCTCAGATCAGTGGACAAACGCTCTCCCAGCTGAGCCACTGTCGCCCAAAGTTCCAAACCAAGCCCCACAAATCCAAATTCCCAGTGCTTTTTATCGTACTCGTACCTTCCTGAGCGTCGGCGTCGGGTTCCCCGCGGGCGTCCTCGTGGCCTCCGTCCTCGCCGCTGCCGTTGACGCCGGACTGGGCCACTTTGATGATCTGGAGGCGGATGAGTTCGATTTTGGAGCGGCTGTCCTGGAGCATCTGCTGAGCCGTGGACAACATCTGATACAGGGATAAGAACGAGCACAAAGTGTCAACGGGGGAAGTGCTGATTCTGCCTCTGCACCGCTAACGAGACGGACACACGGTCCCGGCTCCATTTCCCCCTTTATCAAGTCCCACATTAGGCTAGTTTGGTCTGATCTTTGGTCTAATGTCGTTTCCTCGTCGCAAACAGACCTGGAGCTGCGTTTTGTTTCAAGTGAACAGCTCCTTTTACATTTTTGTTCAGTAAAGAATTTCAGGGTTGAATAATCCAGGTCTAAACTAGGACTAAAGCAGGACTAAAGCAGGACTAAAACAGGACTGAACCAGGACTAAACCAGGACTAAACCTGGACTAAAGCAGGACTAAAACAGGACTAAAGCAGGACTAAAACAGGACTAAAGCAGGACTAAACCAGGACTAAAACAGGACTAAAGCAGGACTAAAACAGGACTAAAGCAGGACTAAACCAGGACTAAAACAGGACTAAAGCAGGACTAAAACAGGACTAAAACAGGACTAAAGCAGGACTAAAACAGGACTAAACCAGGACTAAACCTGGACTAAAGCAGGACTAAAACAGGACTAAAGCAGCTGAGACTTTTAAAAATAGATTAGCAGCCAAATAAAAGTTGAAATATGGCGACTAAAAGCTTCTCGCTTATGAATAAAGTTCATTACTGAGGAAATGACTGTTCATTATTTTCTGGACACTCTGATTTAAGGTGATGTTTTATATTTGTGTGTTTATGTTATTTTCTCATCACTAGAGTTGTGTTTTATTCGTCTGTCACATCTCCAAACCTCAAAATGTCCTGTTCCACCTTGTGACGTCACGAAGTTTTCCGAAATTATCCAAAGAATTCAAGTGAAGGTGCAAGTTTAAACGTTTAAAAACATAATGATTAAAGGTGCGTAAGTCGCTTTGCCTCCAATGTTCAACAGTGCGACTTTACACTTAACCGTCTCCGTTCAGGTTACAGCTCAGGTCTGTGGAGCGGCGGCTGCACAAACAGTTTATGGATGTGGGATTTTTGAGCAGTAAAAACACCTGTAATAAAATAAATGTTGGACACGTTTAATGTCATAAAATGGAACAATACGGAGTCAGCAATAATATCATTAATAAATCGTCAATAAACAGTTTTCGCTGCTGAAAGAGCTTCACGTCCAGTGTGTAACAGTGGGAAAAGACCGGGAGCCGACAGGTTTTAATGCAGCGCGTCCATCACTCGGACAGGAAACCCTCGAGTGCTTATGTCGGTGTAATTTAATACGAGAGCATCGGCCTGACACGGCGAGGGGCTGTAACCGGGGTCAACAAAGGGAAGAGCGAACGTGCAGCCGCGCGGGGAACAGAAACGCACACGATACCGACGTTTCAAGCTCGATTTCGCTTTCATAACGAATAATCGATGCTCGGTACTGTTTCTGATGCCCCAGTGATTAAAAAAACTAAGAAATGTAGACGTTTTTAGACAACACAATGTGATTTTTAATGTTAAATCGTAGTAATTTCCTTTATATTTGCTTGTGGCTCGATTTTGCTTTTCTAAGGAACATTTGATACCGTTTCTTTTTTTTTTTCTTTCACGTAAAAACTAACAAAATTGTCTTTGTCCAGCGTTCTCAAGCCTGAAATCAGAAGCCTCCACACAGTGTAGTTTTAACATGTTTTTACTTCTAAAGGCAGGACTGCAAACATGCACTGGAAAAAACAATATGTAGGTCAGATAAAATGACTTAAATTTGACTTTATTTGAGTCGATTCATCTTGACGAGTGAAATGATCTGCCAGAGGAAGAAGTGTTTTTGTCTTAATTCAAGCAACATGTGATTTTATTTCTTATTTTAAGTGCAAAAAGTTGTTGTTTTTCTTATTTTAAGTGCAAAAAGTCAGATAATTTTACTTGTCAAGTGAAATTTACTCAAATCATGGTAAAACTTTCTGAAATCAAGTCCTTTTAGTTTGACCAGATTTTGTTTTTTGCCGTGTGCAGACTGGTGTGGTCACAATACCGATATTTCAAACTCCATTTTGTTTTCTAAGGAACATTCGATACCGTTTTTCTTTTTTCGCATAAAAGCCGTGGCTCTATCCTGGCCACAAAATGCTCTTTTCCAGCCTGAAATCAGGTCATTTTAGCACGAGAAGCCTCCACACAGTGCAGTTTTAACATGTTTTTACTTCTAAAGGCAGGATTACTTGGTCTCAGAATGCTTTCCAGGTGCTGAAAGTCGTTTTGCGGCAATAAAAAATGACAAGGAACTTGACAGATCCAAGACTCCAAATGTGTTTTGTACAGGTCCCCATGGCCGACGTGCACAGCAAAAACGGCATTGACATTTTCTGTAGTTTCCCCAACTAAACTCAATACCGTTTCTGATGCCACACTGGAAAAAAACAATATGCAGGTGAGTTAAAATGACTTAAATGAAGAACATTTTACTTTATTTGAGCCGATTCATCTTGACAAGTGAAATGATCTGCCAGAGGAATAAGTGTTTTTTTTCTTAATTCAAGCAACATTTGATTTTATTTCTTATTTTAAGTGCAAAAAGTTGTTGTTTTTCTTATTTTAAGTGTATTTTCATATTTTAAGTACAAAAATCTTATTGCACTGGCAGATCATTGACTCAAATCATGGTAAAACTTTCTTAATCCAAGTCATTTTAGCTTGACTAGATTTTGTTTTTTGCTGCACAGTAATAAAAAACAAAGAAAACACTCTTATTTAGACAACAGGATGTGATTTTCAACGTTAAATCGTAGTATTTTCCTTCATATTCGCGTGTGGTCTTATATCTGTGTCCTCAGTCGTCCCTGGGCCTGTACGAGATGTTCTGATTCTAAACACATTCAGGAAAGGCTCATTTATGTCCCGTGAACGCGACTGTTTTAGTATCAAGTATCTGGCTTTCGATCCTTTTGACAAACCCTGGACGTGGAAGTAGAGACGGCTGTTATCAGTTCCCGTAAAGACACATGACGCCACTTTTCCGGCAGATGGTCCGGCGCTCTCTCGTCTCCATGGAGCCTTAAGGCCGTCGCACACCACAGGGGAATTTACCCGATTTTGGCTGCGATTTCTTCTTCCCGCCTCGACTTTTTGTCTCCGTGTGCGATTCTGAAGCCGCTGCTCCTCGTGTGCGGAGTCAGAGTCAGATCAGAACCACCGAACATCAACAACGCGACGGAAACAGACGATAAAACAGAGTCGGGGGCAGAGGAGCAACGGACACAGAGACGCACCAAACAAACTCAGGACAGAGAGAAAATAAAGACTTTATTACTCACCTAATGTAAAGTGGAACATTTAAAGTGCAGCGTCTGATCCACATTATCCAGAGAAATTGTTGTCCACAAAACAGTGATATTAATCCAGTTTGAAGTGTCTTTAAAAGTCAAAAAATGAAAGTTTTTCCTTGTGTGTGTTTGTTTACGTCCACAGAGCGAAAAGCTGCAGATTAGCGACAGTGACTCTACTTCCTGTGGACTTTATCTCCTCTTTTCTGCTTTAAAAATCCTGTATCTGAAGTATTGCTCCACATTTCACACATGATAATCACACAGTTTGGACTCGAGCTCTGATCTCTGAACACTTCAGAGTCTCAGAGCGACTGGTTTTACTGTAGACAGGAAACAGCCGACGCCATCACGGCCTCACAGCTTTAGATCCTGTTTTACACACAGATCCCAGTGGCGTCTTTGGCATCAGAAATTTTAAGTCTCAAAAGTTTCTCCTCGTGTCTGTGGTGTTTGCGCTTTTTGTTGCACGTTTAAAAATCGTTTAAGACCAAAAAATCCTCTAGTGTGTGGCGGCCTTTAGAATTAGCCGTCTCAACTGTGACACTGAAAACTTACAGTTTTAAGGTTACAAAACAGGATCGCTTGTTTAAAAGTCCCAACAGCGGTAAGAAAGGACTGATGCCTGAAATGTTCCGCAGTACAGCGAAATAAACTGACGCATCTCTCTGAGGAGAAGCAGGACACCAGGCAAAGTTAAAGCTCAGGCTGATGGAGAGAACGCTTTGTTTTCGATGTGTCTTTGAGCACCGACAGCACCTGCGATTGAATGATTGCAAGATTTAGGCAAGTTTAATGCCGTATCTTGGAATACTCCTGGCAAGAACATCTCCATAGAGACAGGCAGGTGGCTGACAGTCCTCCAGAAAGGTTGCACAGAGACGCTTGTGGCTTATTACACTGTTTCCTGACCTATAGGTTATAATGTTTGACTTATGGAGTTGCGTTTTGTTTCATTTACACACGTTTAAGTCACAAACCTGCAGATTTACGCCGAGTTCTTCGCTCGAAACACTCTGTTCCACCTCATGATGTCGTGCCAGGAAGTGCTCCGCTGTGTTTTTAAACTCCACACACCTTCACTGGAATCGTTTGGATGAATTTCAGCACCGGAACTGTCCAAAAATCTCCACTGAACGAAAAGGTAAAAAGGAGCTGTTCACATAAAAACCACCGCTTCGTGACATCACAAGGTGGAACGGAACATTTTGAGCTTTGGAGATGTGGACAGACCAGTAATAAAGAGTTAGACAAACATGTGAATGAAACAAAACACAACTCCAGGTTTGTTTTTGACAAGGAAACAACATTATAACAAGACTTAAATCTCTCAAGAGTCAATTTTGCGTAATGTACCACCTTTAAAAACAAACAAACTGAACCAAATCCGGACGTTTTGGTCTATTTTTGGAACACATAGCACATAAACACATGCAAAACTGTGGCATCAAAACGCAGTCATCACTGGCCGCGGGATCAACAGGAAACTCCCCTCGTAAAAAGCAAAACGGACTTACTCATTCCTGCGTCCGTCTCGTCAAAGTAGCTGATTGGCCCGAGGTAACAAGTCCCCGATGCCCGCACACGTGTAATAAAGAAATAACCATGCCCGCGTCACGTGTTTACAACAGCAGGCTATGACTTTGCAGTTCGCCACTCACCTCTCCGCTCTCCCCCGCTGCGGGACTAGGCTGACATGCCGCGCAGACGAAGAAGTGAAAAAGATCCGGCTCCCGCGTCCTTCTCGTGTTGCTGTCTCCTCCACAACAAGTCCTCCCTCCTCTCCTCCTCTCCTCCTCTCCTCCCGCGCGATAATTATTCACAATTTTACGCCAGTAAACAGTCCTCGCTGCATCTCCGGACGTCTCCCTCCGCGTCGTGCGTCAAAACGCCGTCTCCAAACATCCCCCGAAATGCGTCTCTCCGCGGCGCGCCTGTCCCGTTCTCTCTTCCCACCCCCCCGGGTCCGTCCGCCGTATCGTTTCCTCCTGCAATGTGACTCCTCCGTGCGCGTCCTCCCCTCTCCTCTCCTCTTCCTCTCCTCCCACACGATCCTCAGACGCGCAGTCCGTCCCCCGGCCCCCGCTCCCGTATTGGCCGCCGGCGGAGCACATGACGCGCGCCCGCCGAGCACATAGCGACAACGAGATGCGTAAATGCGCCTTTTGGGACGATCCCGGAGCCAGATGCGGGCGTTTTAAGGGGGGAATTTGTCACACCTGTTTGGACTG
Source organism: Odontamblyopus rebecca (assembly GCA_030686955.1). NCBI lineage: Eukaryota > Metazoa > Chordata > Actinopteri > Gobiiformes > Gobiidae > Odontamblyopus > Odontamblyopus rebecca. The sequence goes on from CM060661.1 coordinate 38,710,919, forward strand.
AAATGCTTGTTAATTAAAAACGATGAATAAATTAGGCGAAGATGCGTCACCTTGTTGACGTTCCGTGGCTTATAGAGTTGATAAATGTGTTAAATTTCGCGTAAAAACATAACAGATTGCGCAAAAATCATTCATTCTTTGTCGTATTTCGCTGACTAAAGTGAAAAGTGATAAGCAAACTGCGAGATTTCACTGTCACCTCGTTGACATTGAGCGGCAATTCGGCCAGAGTGCAAAACGCGTTGGGTTAAACCGGGCTAAACCGGGCAGAAAAGCTTCTATAGTTGGTACAAATCGGTCATTTCCAAAGAGATACTGGGTTTCCCTCGTTGCTTGATGGTGTTACGTAATCCAGACACCGTCAAGGACTCGGCACAATCTCCCATCCCACCTCCCTCACTCTCACTCTCCATTTCCCTCTCGCTCTTTGTCTCTTTCTGCCTCTCACTCTCTCTTTCTACTTAACTCAAAGGTCAAATACACGGCAGAGTTATACACCAGGAAACAGAAAATACACTGACTGTACCCATAGGTCATGTAGGATTTTCCTTTTCTTATAAGGGCGATAATAACACAAAGCCAAAATGTATTGTTTTTTTTTGTTTTGTTTTTTTTGGCCTTTTCCCCCAGCAACAATTTCATGGCACCGTATCATAGATGGATTAGGAATGATATTCAAATTCCAGGGTAGATTTACTAAGGGTTAATGCACTAAATAACATGTTTGTCCATTGCCTGCAAGTGCATCCACCTGCACTAACCCTGGAACAGAACAGAACATGTTACTTTACCTGCTATTTATTCCTGTCCATATGCTGCACTCTGCGTAAACATGTCCACTTACTACATAATAACGCTGTAGTCTGGTATTTTTGCTCAACAGTGGCCATATTTAATAAAAATATATGTTTATTTTGATTGTCTATTGCAGTTCTCCTGCTGCTGTTCTTGAACTGTGCGCTGTGGCATCAGACTTATGTGAGAAAGAACGTTCATTTCCACTTTATTTTATTTCATTTGTTGCATGTTTAGTGTTTGTCTATGTTTCGCTCCAAGTACTGCAGCAGTTTCCTAATGTTGGGAACCTGTTCATTCATATGGCAAAAAACCCTTTCTGATTCTGATTGTTATTTACATGTCTAGACTTAGACTTAGATTTGGACAGACTAAATCTCATGAGGGAAATTACTTGACACAGTAGCTCATACATCACATTATATTACAATAAACAAGAGCTCCTCCAGCGGGGCAAAATACGCCCGTACTTTGAATTATTGTATATAGAATTAAGTTAGAATTTGTCAAACCTAGTTAAAGATGAATTGTTGGTGCAGTTTGGAAGATTCCAATACTGGCGTTCTATGGCACATACCGGTAAGCACAATAAGGCAGTTCACTACCAATATAATAATAACAAGTGTGAAAAAACCTGAAGTCACATAAAATTGATACCACTGACCTACAGCATGGATCGATACAAAAATATACAATAAAATACACAAATACAGTATACCTTATATATATATCGGCGCATGCCCCACATGTTTTGCCTCTTCATGAAGACAAAGCTTCAAAGACTTCAAAGCTTTGAAGTGTCGACAGACAGACGGACAGACGGACGGACGGACGGACAGCGCCATACCATAATACGTCTCGTCTTACAACGGGCGTATAAAAATCATAAATATAAATCATTAATATACAGCAACTACATAATGTTTAAATTTTTTAAACTATGTAATAAACATCTAGAACAAAAGCTTTGTGGTGTGATTCGTATCCATGGATACGAATCACACCACAAAGCTTTTAGCCTAGATCCTCAGTATGAGAGGCTTCACTTTCACTGTGAGAGGGCACAGAGACAGACATGTCTCTGTGCAAAGATATCCATTTTCAAATACAAAACCAAACATGAACACTGTGTTCGAGGAATTGAGGAGGGAGCAGAAGTTGTGCGATGCTTTGCTCAACGTGGCCGGCGTGCAATTCCCAGCACACAAACTGGTTCTGTGTAGCTGCAGCACATACTTCAAAAGCCTCTTCACTAACTGGTCCAGCCCTGACTGCCAGGTGTTTGAGATCTCCAATGTGTCAGCTGATATCATGAAGATTATCCTGGACTACTGCTACACCGGGGTGGTGCACATCACCCAGGAAAACCTCCAGGAGCTCTTTATAGCTGCTGACTACTTAGATGTGAGCGGCATTACCGAAGTCTGCTGTCAGGTCATGAAGGAGCAAATGTCCCCCAGTAACTGCATCACTGTATGGGGTATCTCAAACAAGTACTACTACCCCCAGCTGAGGAAACAAGCCTTCTTATACGTCCTGAAGCATTTCGAAGAGGTGGTGACCAGCTCTGAAGAGTTCTTCCAGCTCTCCAGCGAAGACCTGTGTTCAGTCATTGATGATGATCGGCTGAACGTGAAGGAGGAGACCACCGTGTTAGTGGCAGTCATCAGATGGATTGCACATGCTCCTGAGGAAAGGAACCACTACTTGGCCGACCTCCTACTAAAAGTCCGTCTGGGTCTGATCCATGTTGATTACTTCACTCAGTGCATGAATAGATATAACCTGTCCCACTACATTCATAACTGGAAGATTGTGGAGGAGAAGATCATAAAGGTGATGTTGGATGAAAGAGCTAGGAGGTACAATGCCTCCCTGCCCCCCACTCGTCTAGCCACTCCAAGGCTGCCCAGTGCGGTGCTTATGGTTATTGGTGGCTATAGCCAAAACAGAATACTAACCAACAGAATTGAAGTCTATGACAACCGCACCGATCGCTGGGTGGGTGTGGCTAATGATGACTGGACTCCAAGAGAACATCACGGCACAGTGTTCCTTAATGGATCTGTGTACGTGATTGGAGGGTCTGACGGCAATCAACAGCTCAACACTACCTGCAAGTACGACCTGGCAATTCACACGTGGCAAGAAATGGCACCCATGCATTCACGTAGGTGCTTCATTAGTGTGACTTTGCTGGATGGATTGATCTACGCAATAGGTGGGTTCAATGGACTGGACAGGCTGAAGACAGCCGAAAGGTACTTGCCAGTGACCAATCAGTGGACCATGATTTCACCTATGAACGAACAGAGGAGCGATGCCAGCAGCACAGTGTACAATGGAAAGATCTACATTTGTGGAGGTTTTAATGGTCACCATCACCTGGCATCAGCTGAGACTTACAACCCACTAACCGAACAGTGGACCATGATAGCAGATATGTCCACCATGCGCTCTGGGCTCAGTGTCATCGCCTATGCCAATGAAATCTACGCTGTTGGTGGGTTTAATGGGGATTCCCGTTTGAACACTGTTGAAGCCTATAACCCCGCAACCAACACGTGGCGCCCCCTACCCAACATGTGGACCGGGCGCAGCAACTTTGGCATCGAGGTTGTTGACAATCAGCTATATGTTGTAGGCGGGTACAATCGGGACATCATTCGTTGTGCTGAATGTTTTGATGCAAGGACCGGTGTTTGGACTCAGGTGCGGGACATGGAGATCCCTCGTTGTGCCCTGAGGTGCTGTGTGGTGTTTGACCTTCCCAACATGGCCGACTTTGCTCCGCCCCGCCCTCCTCCTCATGACGATTCCACTGAGGAGTAGATGCGCACTCATTTAAACAAAAGCATCTATTAACTGCAAACAAGTGTTCAGTTTTGTTGTTGTCGATTGTTTTTTTATACACTATCACTAGTGTATAAAAAAACAAGAGCTCCGCCAGCGGGGCAAAATACGCCCGTACTTTGAAACATTGTTTGACTTAGAGGTCAAACAATGTTAGACCTGCTGAAATGCAATATTAGGTTAGTCGATCAACATCTTGAAAACGTGTTGTTTAACACCAGACACAACAATACGGTATGAATTACCACTTGCTGATCACCAGCCTAACCATACCATCTTATGGTCAGAGTAATAGACTTCACGTGTTCCACTCAAAATTTGTTTTCTGGACATGTTTCTTATGAAGACAAGATCCAATGTGGACCCATAGTCTGTGGTGGGTCCATCAATAAGTTGCTTGTAGCCCAGTTTGTGTACAAGAAGCTTCTGTAGGGTCATTTTGTCAGTAGAGGAGGATATCCAGTCCATGTTAAAATCTCCTAACACAATAGCTGTTTGGTCATTGAGATGCTTTGTGTGGATAGATGATGATGTCTTACACAAGTCTCTGACACTGACCGATGGTGGTTTGTATATGGCCAGAAAGACAATATCCGGGAAAGCACAAACTTTGAACAGTGCAGCTTCTACCTTGTGACAAGATAGATTCACATTTTGTAGAAACTCTGATGAAGAGTAAACTGCCAATCCATGGAATGGTCTGTTGTGTGTGTTGTGTGAGACATGTTTTGAATCCTGTCTGTACTGGTGATATCCTTCCAATGCAAAGGTTGTCAGCAAGTCTTTCTCAGAGAATCGAGTTTCAGAGAAACAAGCTATGTCAGCAGCTGTAATGTTTATGTCAGAGGATACATCTGAGAAATGTCTGTTCATGGATCTACAGTTCAAATATACCACTCTGAAGTCACATGGCAGGGCACTCAGTTGCATTTGATGAATGCAAGTTGGAGAAGATCTGAGTCTTGCCATCTCTATGCTCACATCGCTTGAAACACTGATTTTGTCTTCATCCAAGTGTAATATGTTCAGGCCATCCAAACTAGTGAGCCTGCTTATTGCAACGTAGTGTAAATGATCAACTTTCCGTCTGCTGGAGAGATCAATCACAGCTTGTGACAAGGTTTCCCCTTGCGATCTGTGGATAGTCTTGGCATGTGCCTGTCTGAGGGGGAACTGTAGGCGTTGAACTTGTACCTGTCCCTTATGTCCTGCAGCATATTGTTTCACAAGTGGTTGTATCGGCGTCCACTGCTGATCGATGCCTCTTTTGTAAAGCCTTCGACTGTCAATGCGCAATTTCTTTGCAATATCCTTGTCTTGGAACTGAACCCACAAAACTCCACGAGGAGTCACAACACCAGGGGGCATGTCAATCTTCATAACTATGCAAGAGGCCCCATTTATAAGTCCATCACTAGTGTCTAAATTGACTGTAAGGTCATACCAAATACCCTCACTCACCGTCAAGACATTAGGAAGTTGCTTTGTCTGGGAGCTGGATTTAAAACCCTCTAGGATTTTAGCTTTCATCGCTTGAGTTGCACCAACAATCCTGTCTTTTGCCATCACAGACACTTTCTCCTTGTCTGTTTGTAGAAGGACAGTACTGTTGAAAGCATTCACCTTGTCATTTGTGGCAAATAAGTGTGTGGCATTTGATGGATAATCGGCATCTGATGACTCTATGATTCGACTCTTCAAAGTTGAGATATCAGCTGGTGTGTGATGACCTTCTCTCAGCCTGTTGAGAAGCTGTTGAGAAGAACTGTTTCTGTATCACTGTCAGTAACATTCCATTGATTATCGAAGGTCACATGCTCTTTATACAATGGCGTTTGCGACAGGAATTCTGCAGCCTGCCTTACCTTTTGAGGACGAATATTCAGACAGTAAACATGATGTTTGAATCTTAACCGTCTCTTCAGTGTGGCTTTGATGATTGCAGTGTGTGATGGTAGACGAGGCAACTGAGTAACAGTATTACTCACATCAGCGGGCACAAGAACCATATTACCACATATCTTTTTCTGTTTTCCTCTTGGTGCTTGATGGAGTTTCATGAAAGGAAGGCGAACCGCAAGTAGTGTGAGCTCAAGTGGATTCAATCCCTGTAGTGAATGGTCTTGGTCGGGGAACTTCATACCATTGATCACAGACATTGGAGGTATTTTCCCTTTACTGATGTAAGTCCTGCAGGTTCTGCATATCCATATCTTCTTTCCAACACTAGTTATTTTTGGACAACGACACAAAATCTGGTGGACTCGCATGTTACTACTTGAAGGCAGAGATGTCACACTGTGTGAGTACCAGAGCTGATTACAACTGGTACAGATATACAAGGGTCCCTCAGAGACTTTGTTGTGGAACCTAGTAATCCAACCAGCTGTAGAAGATGGCTTGGACTGGTGTCTTTGTTTCATTCTTGATGGTGTTTCCCTTTGTGTCTCTTTCTCTCTGTACCCTTCATCAAGTCTAGCTCTCTTTCTAGTGGTTGTCTCTCTGCCTTTCTCCTTCTCTCTGTACTCTTCCTCACTTCTGGCAGTCTTTCTAGCACTCCTGTCCCTGCCTTTCTCCTTCTCTCTGTACTCTTCCTCACTTCTAGCAGTCTTTCTAGCACTCCTGTCCCTGCCTTTCTCCTTCTCTCTGTACTCTTCCTCACTTCTAGCAGTCTTTCTAGCACTCCTGTCCCTGCCTTTCTCCTTCTCTCTGTACTCTTCCTCACTTCTAGCAGTCTTTCTAGCACTCCTGTCCCTGCCTTTCTCCTTCTCTCTGTACTCTTCCTCACTTCTAGCTGTCTTTCTAGCTATCATATCTGTCCTTTTTTCCTTCTCTCTATAATCCTTATCCCTTCTGCTCTTCTGTTGATGAAGCCTTTTGTAGAGTTTTCGATGAGTCGCATCTGTGCATGTAGCTGTGGATGATGTACAGGAAACCACCAGAGGTGAAACACCTGGCATGGGTGTGCTAGTGGAAGGACCCGGTGAGACACAGGGCATAGATCGCTGTTTAAGAGAAAATTTATGTGTTAGAACAATTTCTGTATTTGGTATCTAGTAGATAAAATCAAAGAACAAGTGTGAAAAAACCTGAAGTCACATAAAATTGATACCACTGACCTACAGCATGGATTGATACAACAAGAGCTCCGCCAGCGGGGCAAAATACGCCCGTACTTTGAATTATTGTATATAGAATTAAGATAGAATTTGTCAAACCTAGTTAAAGATGAATTGTTGGTGCAGTTTGGAAGTTTGACATTCCTAGGTGAGACGGTTGTGGAGTTAGAGCGCGGACAAGAAATTGTCCACAGACAGACGGACAGACGGACAGACGGACAGACAGACGGACGGATAATCAATAGGGAAATCTGGCTCTTGCAGTAGGAGTATGAGTATGACATCATCACATTCTAGAATCGGAATTCCACCAATCAGATCGCAGCAACAGAACTTAAAGACACTACAAAGCTTTAATGTGTCAAAGCTCAAAGAAGCAGAGAATGTGGGTTGTTCTCGCTTTCAGCAGCAGAACATTTGAGAAGAGAGTTCAGATCTACGGCACGTAACATAAAAGGACAGAGATGGAAGATAAAAAGACAGAGATGGAAAGAGGCTTCACTTTCACTGTGAGAGGGCACAGAGACAGACATGTCTCTGTGCAAAGATATCCATTTTCAAATACAAAACCAAACATGAACACTGTGTTCGAGGAATTGAGGAGGGAGCAGAAGTTGTGCGATGCTTTGCTCAACGTGGCCGGCGTGCAATTCCCAGCACACAAACTGGTTCTGTGTAGCTGCAGCACATACTTTAAAAGCCTCTTCACTAACTGGTCCAGCCCTGACTGCCAGGTGTTTGAGATCTCCAATGTGTCAGCTGATATCATGAAGATTATCCTGGACTACTGCTACACCGGGGTGGTGCACATCACCCAGGAAAACCTCCAGGAGCTCTTTATAGCTGCTGACTACTTAGATGTGAGCGGCATTACCGAAGTCTGCTGTCAGGTCATGAAGGAGCAAATGTCCCCCAGTAACTGCATCACTGTATGGGGTATCTCAAACAAGTACTACTACCCCCAGCTGAGGAAACAAGCCTTCTTATAGGTCCTGAAGCATTTCGAAGAGGTGGTGACCAGCTCTGAAGAGTTCTTCCAGCTCTCCAGGGAAGACCTGTGTTCAGTCATTGATGATGATCGGCTGAATGTGAAGGAGGAGACCACCGTGTTAGTGGCAGTCATCAGATGGATTGCACATGCTCCTGAGGAAAGGAACCACTACTTGGCCGACCTCCTACTAAAAGTCCGTCTGGGTCTGATCCATGTTGATTACTTCACTCAGTGCATGAATAGATATAACCTGTCCCACTACATTCATAACTGGAAGATTGTGGAGGAGAAGATCATAAAGGTGATGTTGGATGAAAGAGCTAGGAGGTACAATGCCTCCCTGCCCCCCACTCGTCTAGCCACTCCAAGGCTGCCCAGTGCGGTGCTTATGGTTATTGGTGGCTATAGCCAAAACAGAAGAAGAATCAACAGAATTGAAGTCTATGACAACCGCACCGATCGCTGGGTGGGTGTGGCTAATGATGACTGGACTCCAAGAGAACATCACGGCACAGTGTTCCTTAATGGATCTGTGTACGTGATTGGAGGGTCTGACGGCAATCACTGGTCACTCAACACTACCTGCAAGTACGACCTGGCAATTCACACGTGGCAAGAAATGGCACCCATGCATCCAGGTAGGAGCTTCATTAGTGTGACTTTGCTGGATGGTTTGATCTACGCGATAGGCGGGTTCGATGGACTGGACTGGCTGAAGACAGCCGAAAGGTACTTGCCAGTGACCAATCAGTGGACCATGATTTCACCTATGAACGAAAAGAGGGGCGGTGCCAGCAGCACAGTGTACAATGGAAAGATCTACATTTGTGGAGGTTTTAATGGTGAACATGACCTGGCATCAGCTGAGACTTACAACCCACTAACCGAACAGTGGACCATGATAGCAGATATGTCCACCATGCGCTCTGGGCTCAGTGTCATCGCCTATGCCAATGAAATCTACGCTGTTGGTGGGTTTAATGGGGATTCCCGTTTGAACACTGTTGAAGCCTATAACCCCGCAACCAACACGTGGCGCCCCCTACCCAACATGTGGACCGGGCGCAGCAACTTTGGCATCGAGGTTGTTGACAATCAGCTATATGTTGTAGGCGGGTACAATCAGGCCACCCTTCGTTGTGCTGAATGTTTTGATGCAAGCACCGGAGTTTGGACTCAGGTGCGGGGCATGGAGATCCCTCGTTCTGCCCTGAGCTGCTGTGTGGTGTTTGACCTTCCCAACATGGCCGACTTTGCTCCGCCCCGCCCTCCTCCTCATGACGATTCCACTGAGGAGTAGATGCGCACTCATTTAAACAAAAGCATCTATTAACTGCAAAAAAGTGTTCAGTTTTGTTGTTGTCGATTGTTTTTTTATACACTAGTGACAGTAGCTCATTTGATATAGTGCTCGTCCTCTAATTTGAAGGTTGCCAGTTCGAATCCCGCTCTCAACATACACATCATTGGGAGAGTGATCAGATCCTCTGGCCCACAGGTTGGTGGTTCGATTCCAGCTCCCAAAGAAGAATGCTGTTGTGTCCTTTGGCGTGGTTCCCTGATGGAAAAGTGCTTTAAATGCATTGAAGGTGGAAAAGCTCTATATAAAATGTTACCATCAAATAGACTTTTTCCAGGTATTTAGTATGAAAAAGGGATGCACAAAAATGAGTACGACTGCTTCTTTCTGAGTACTTGAAGATACCGAGTACTGATACATGACATTATTTTTTACATAGGTTTTATTATGAAGTAGATCTAATTAATTTCATAGGATTATTATAATATAGCCTACTTAATGTGTCAAAGCTCAAAGAAGCAGAGAATGTGGGTTGTTCTCGCTTTCAGCAGCAGAACATTTGAGAAGAGAGTTCAGATCTACGGCAAGAGGGAAACAATAATCCTATACATTGTAAACAACAGAAAAGCACATTGATATTTTGCCTCTTCTTGAAGACAAAGCTTCAAAGACTTCAAAGCTTTGAAGTGTCCACAGACGGACGGACGGACAGACGGACGGACAGCGCCAGACCATAATACGTCCCGTTTTATCACGGGCGTATAAAAATATACAATAAAATGCACAAATACAGTATACCTTATATATATATCGGCGCATGCCCCACACGTTTTGCCTCTTCATGAAGACAAAGCTTCAAAGACTTCAAAGCTTTGAAGTGTCCACAGACGGATGGACGAACGGACAGACGGACGGACAGCGCCATACCATAATATGTCCCGTCTTACAACGGGGGTATAAAAATAGTTCTAAGCTCTAGATTTTTTTCCTCTCATTCTGCAATTTTCTCTCTAATTCTCTCTAATTTAATGTCTGTATTTTTAAGTTTTTTGATGATTATTTATGTTTTGATTTGTCTGAATTGTGATTTGAATGTATTTCTTATTCTGTAAAGCACTTTGAATTACTTGTGCTATACAAATAAACTTGCCTTGCCTTATGTTTTTAGGAATTTACAGGAGCTATGACCCTGCTGCCGCTCTCTCAGCCACTATATCTTGTTTTAAATTGGTTGAATAGGTAAAAAAAAAGTTAAAAAATATGTTTGTTGTTCTGCAAAAACAAAACCATATGCATATATTTATATATTTGAATTGTTTATGCCAGGAGTCTCCAAACTTTTTTCATTCAAGGCCACATATTAAAACACAGAGCAGTGTGAGGCTGATCGAGGGTCAGACTGAGGGTCAAAACAGTGAATTATTCAAATCTGTGAATTTATTAACAGGTTTGAATGACCCTCCAGACCTTTGTTCAGGCTCAGACCCTCAGAAGGACAAACTACATGTGCTTGATGAAGGTAGATTTCAAAAACATGCAGTAAAAAGTACGACTTGCAGTAGTTTGGGCCAATTCACCTGGAAGCCTGAGGGCCAAAACAACTGGTCTGAGGGCCACATTTGGCCCCCGGGCCATAGTTTGGACATGCCTGGTTTATGGAAATATATGGTTTGGTTCAGAACGTATAGGTTATATTTACAGTACAGTACGTCTTGGACCTCATCCAAATTTACACCCCTGTGCGCAAGCTGAGGTCCGAGGTCCAACTCCAGCTCGTGAGGCCAAAGTCGAGACTTAGATCAGGTTTTCTCTGTAGTGACACTAAACTGCCCCCTCATGTCCGAACAGCCCCACAATCGAGTGTTTTAACCTCCTGAGACCCGAGCTTTTGTCTGGTGTCCATTTTTCATTTCTTCTTGCTATTTGGGATAAGTAGGACCTACTAAGTAAGTCTTCTGTATGACACCATTGGTTAAAAAATGTAAAAGCATTAAAATATATAAATAAATTACAAAAAAAAAAAAAACAGCAATTAGCTGTTTATTTCAAGCCCTAAACCTGCCAAATGTGACGTAGGTTGACCGTGAGTGGGTTGGGGTTCAGTGAGTGGGGTTAAAAACACACAAAAAGGCCTGAAAATGTGGTCCACAGTTTTAATTTTTTCTGGTTTTCAATCGTTACAAAAAAAGTAGAGGTGCAAAAAGTGGAGACAGGCAGCAGTTTCCCTATAGCAGCAGAAACGTCCAGCAATTTATAACTGTAAACTCATCTAAATATTCCCAAGTTTACCTAACAACATGTACAATCAATAATATAACATAGTCCCAATGTCTTCAGACGAGGACATGACATTTCCTGAGGCTCTCGTCTGCTGTGGTCAATAAAATGTGTCAAATTTTAATGCCAAATGAAGTTACATGAAGATACATGAAGAGACATTATTGTACATAAATACATTGGTCTTATTCATAAATTTTGCATCTAAACTTTACCATGCAGTTTTTTTTTTACTTTCGGGAGCTGCTGTAGAGGTTTTTAGTTGATTACAGGTGAAAGTTTAAAATAATTGAAAATCATGGTGCTAAGAGGCAAAAATGTAATGTCCTTGTATGAGGCCACAGGGTCTCAGGAGGTTAAGTCTCGTCTTAAAACCCACTTTTATTCTTTTGCTTTTAACACTGCGTGAGTTTGTGTGCTCCTCTGTCTTTTATTTATTTTATTCTACTTTGTGTTTTTATGGTGTTGTTTTCATTTGATTTGACTGGTTTTTATTATACGACCGTTGTAAGACGGGACGTATTATGGTATGGCGCTGTCCGTCCGTCCGTCCATCCGTCTGTGGACACTTCAAAGCTTTGAAGTCTTTGAAGCTTTGTCTTCATGAAGAGGCAAAACATGTGGGGCATGCGCCGATATATATATAAGGTATACTGTATTTGTGTATTGTATTTTGTATATTTTTGTATCGATCCATGCTGTAGGTCAGTGGTATCAATTTTATGTGACTTCAGGTTTTTTCACACTTGTTATTATTATATTGGTAGTGAACTGCCTTATTGTGCTTACTGGTATGTGCCATAGAACGCCAGTATTGGAATCTTCCAAACTGCACCAACAATTCATCTTTAACTAGGTTTGACAAATTCTAACTTAATTCTATATACAATAATTCAAAGTACGGGCGTATTTTGCCCCGCTGGAGGAGCTCTTGTTGTTTTAGGACTGGTGTGACCAAATTTTAGCTTCTTCTTTTTGTTTTGTCTCTGTGCAGCACTTTGGAAACTGCTGTTTGTAAAATGTGCTATAGAAATAAACTGAATTTGGATTTTTCTGTGGCAAGGCAAGTTTATTTGTGCAGCACAATTCGTGCACAAAGTCATTCAAAGTGCTTTCCAGAATAAGAAATACATTCAAATCACAATACAAACAAATCAAAACATAAATAATCATAAAATTTTAAAATAGAGACATTAAATTAGAGAGAAGAGAAGTGTTATTGTTATGTGCAATACCATGTGCAATACTGTGACCATGTGCAATACATAAGATCCAGAAGTCACTTTATCCATTACAAATGTATTTATTTACTGTAAGATACTGTAGCCACTTTAAAGATCGTGAACATTATTTACAGCACTGTACAAACTGTAGCCGCTGTATTCAGTCTGAAACTGCACTGTGATCACTAAAACAGCAATTTATTGTATATATAATTTTATAATCCTTATCTTTATAGGTCTTTATAGAGTTTGTCTAATTTTAAGTAATTATGTGCTTCTATTGCTGCTGCTGTTTTCTTGCTGTTCTCTTAACTGTGCGTTGCAACACTGAAATTTCCCCATTGTGAGACAAATAAAGGATATCTTATCTTATCTCTTATGAATTCCCTGTTCCAATTCCAGTTATCAAAAAATAATTTCCCTTGTGGATCAATAAAGTCTCAGTCTTGTCTATATAATAATAGTATTTAGGTTGAATTCTCAGGTGTGGCGCGTAAAAGAAAACATATAACTTTCCCAAGAGCCTTGATTTGTGTAAATAAAAAGGGAAAGTGAAGTTTGGGGGCCAGGGGACAGGACACAGCTTCACTTTTCTGCTCCTGCTCGTTCCTGCTCAGCATCTTTTTAATGCGCCACAGTGAGTCGGCCCGCACTCCACCGCCGCCCGCTGTTTTTTTTACTTTCCCCCAACTTTCAAATCACTTTACGCGGTCGAATAAAATCACTTTTCACGCCGCGATGAAAAGCCACGTCTTTTTTCGCGAGAGGGCTGCTGTTATACGCTTAAGTGGCCCATAGTAGTGAGACCTATTTTGAGAGGCGGAGCTCGCCGGAGCCCAAAGCGTCCGGCCGGGACTCGCTCGCTCCTCGGCGGTACATTGTGTGTGGACGGAGCGGTATCGCGCTGTTGTCTGTGGGCTCCTTCTGCAACTTCTGTACTTCTCCCGATCCTCCCCGGCCTCCAGCACTTCTTTACCCCCTCGGAGAACCAGCCTGCGGAAGAAACATGTCGGCCTCGGCGGCGAAAGCGAGTAAAAAGGAGGCGAACTCCAACCACGACGGAGCGGGAGACGAGACCTCCGGTGAGACGAAGAAGCTCTCGGGCAGCGGAATGGCGGCCTCCCTCGCTCCATTCACCGCCATTTTTGCTTATCTTTCCCCGCAGAATTACCCCGCCGCGCCGCATGCAATCGCGCTGTACTCGATCCTGCGCGTTTCTTTAATTTGCATTAACCCGGAGTTGTTTTTTCCCCGGGATTTGTTATTTATTATCGGCGCTCACGTTGCGCGTACGGGGAGCTAGCATAATTAGCACGCCGTTAGCCCGCTGTTGTTTTAGCATCCGCTTAGCATCACCAGCGTGGCCAGATGTGTCGGTATCTACGGAATTATATGGCGATTTTTGGTGACCTGTGCGCTTTTTTAGCCTATACGTGCCCTTTGCAGTAGATTGAGTTTATTTTTGTTCGCCATTTGAGCTTATTTACAGGCAAACGTGCGCCTTTTGACCGCGTTAGCATCAGCCGCTTTGCTATTGTTGTTGTAACGTTACCTAACGCTAGCAGCGGTGTTATTCTTGCTAATTCGCGTTTAAATGCCCCATACACGCGTGCTGCATGATTCAGAGTGAGTGTAATGTCCTTAATCGGACGGAGTGGGTGATTAGCGGGGGTTTTGTGGGGTTTGTAGCCCGGTAGCCTGGCTCTCGCTCGGCTCTGAACACGTTTATCGCGGCTGGCGCTGTGTTGTTCGTCCCACATTCAAACCACGCGGCCTTGTCGAGAGCAGTGGCCGGAAACGGAGAGTGTCTGCGCCGCTAGATCCGCTGCGATTGGCCGCCGGGTTCCTGCCTCATCTCCGGACACAGACACGGCTTTTGTTTCGCGGACGGCATAATGGCAACGCAGGTGAAGCCCGCGTTCGCACGTTTTTCGTGGCCGGATTACGCGTAAACATGTCGGTATTTACCCCCCGAGAGCAAAACGTGCGTTCTTTTGGTAGTCGTCTGTGCCCCGTGCGTTGCGTTATTTTTGATCAGATTCGGCTTAATTTCGAGTTTGTGCACAATAATTCATATACAGACCACATATACATTGCAAACAACAGAAAAGAAGTGAGAAGAAGAAAAAAATCAGAAATTATGTTCTTGCTTTTGTACATTGATGACGAAACGTAACAAGCACGTACATATAGCAAAATAAATGACATACTGTGCATAGTAAATATAATTTTAACCGAATTTCTTTCTTTTTTGTCTTGTACTGCCTTATAGTCATGCAAACTAATGTTAACAAAGGCACAAAAATGTATCGTTTATGATCGACATAAAATAAATCGGTGTTAAATGACATTAACACATGTAAGCAAGCCATATTTTTAAGACATTCCTGGGAGTTTTCTAGTAGTCCTCTTTATGCGTTTGTCATATGTTTACAGTTTTACTCCCGCTGAATAAAATCTCAAATGATTTTTTTATTAAACTGAGGAAAAAACCAAGGAATGTAAATTAGTCTGGCATAAATGTGATACGTTTTTTATTGGACAATTAAACACAATTTACATGGTGGAAATACATTTTCAGTTCATTCTGGTCAAAAACATTTGTAAAATACATTATACTTCATTGCCACACAGTGAACAATGTTTCATTGGTTAAAATTTGTGTTTATGTTTTAGTGTCTTCAAAATTACAAAGACAAATGTAAACATATATGTACATTTATGTAATTCTTCTTTTCTAACTTTTTAAAAAAAAATATCTTTCAGAAAAAGAGCAACAAGAGGCCATCGAACACATTGATGAAGTTCAGAATGAAATTGACAGGTAATTTTCATTTATAAATTTTATTGTGATTAGCTGTGTGCTTCATTTTTAATTTTTTTCCCTCCCCCCTTAATTTCCATGTGAAATGATGCGTTTTATCAAATTGAAAATGTCTTACCAGAAAGAGGAACTAAGTCTGTAACTGTTGTTTTCAGCGCGCCACGACAAATGTATTAAAATGCACTATTGTTTTGTTCAGGTTGATTGAAAGCGCCAGCGAGGAGATCCTTAAAGTAGAACAGAAATACAACAAACTCCGTCAGCCGTTTTTTCAGAAGAGGTCGGAACTGATCGGCAAAATCCCAAACTTCTGGGTCACCACGTTCGTCAATCATCCACAAGGTAATGCAGAAATGTGTGGTTTTTGTGCTATTATGAGGATGTTTTAAAGTTAATGTCATTGTAGAAACACTTTTTAAATAGGGCCTGTTTAACTTTTAGTCATTTATGTCATATTTTAAGGATTGAAATGTAAATAACAGTAATATCTTGACACTGCAACAAAGCAAAGGAGTAAAAAAAGGTTGCATATACGTGGTTGTGGCAGAATAACTTGATCGTTACAGTCTGCGTCCTAATTTTGAAGTGTTTTTTGACGTACTGCTCTGGTGTTTTTCTGCGGCGGCTGCAGTATCCGCTCTTCTCGGCGAGGAGGACGAAGAGGCGCTGCATTACCTGAGCCGGGTCGAGGTCACAGAGTTTGAGGACATCAAGTCGGGCTACAGAATAGAATTTGTACGTACGGGATTTCCACTTTTGCGTTGTTTTTATGTTTAAAAACGTTGAAAATGTATCGGTAAAGGTTCATCTGTTGTTTGCAATGCCATATGTTAATAATAATGTGATTTTTATGCAGCGCTTTTCACTGTAACACCAAGACGCTTCATGATAAAGTAACACTAAAACAAGGACAAAACAGTACAGTTATGTGTTTTAGGCAGTTTTTTGAAGGTGTTTAGTGAGTCTGTGTTGCTTTTAATATGCAGGTTAATTTAATAAAAGTAAAAATACGATCTTAAATGATCTAATAGTTAAAAACGTGTTTAAACTACATCCTCACTCGCATATTCACTGTCTGCACTCTGACGCTTTTTGTCTTTTTTTTTGTCTGTCGCAGTATTTTGACGAAAATCCGTACTTCGAAAACAAAGTCCTTTCCAAAGAGTTTCATCTGAACGAGAGCGGAGACCCCTCTTCAAAATCCACAGAAATCAAATGGAGATCAGGGAAGGTCTGTACAATATTTACGCACCAGTGAAACTCAGCGGTGATGATGAGCAGTGATGTGCATGAAATATCAAAGGGATTTTATGGTTTTTCGTGTAATAAAGCAAATTTGTCTTGCCCGAGCTTCTAATACACCACTAAAGCCGCTCTAGGGTCAAAATGAGACGCTGCGCACTGTCTGCATCTAATTGCATCTAATTACAGAGCGCGTTTTTACCAGGAAGTACGCTGTCAGCATGCTAGTTGTTTAGTTGTGCATTACCGGGACTGCGAAACTCCCGCTCTGGCCTCTGAAAAGTTGTAAAAAAGTGATTAAAAACTAAAAAAGTAAGTCATTTTAAGTGATTTCCCCTGTGGATCAATAAAGTTTAAGTAAGTCTAAGTAACGTTTATTTATATGTCGCTTTTCACAAATGCAATTCACAAAATGCTTCACATACAGAAGATTTATTACAAAAAAGCATTAGAAACGTTGATAACATCAGTCATAGCAGCTCTAAACCTGATGTATTTGTAAAATGAGGAATAATTTGCAGGTTCTATCTGTGTTTTATAAATAAAATAAGGAATATTGTGTAAAAAATGGTTTGGAGCTTTATAATTGTAGCTTTATGTTTTTATATATATCAAAAAATAATGAATTTCCTTCGGGATGTATAAAGTGTTTATATTAAACAATGTAAATGTGAGTAAAGTCCGGTTTTTGTCTATTTTTGTCCTCGTTATTAGACTTGGACAAAAATTTATTGATCCACAACAAGAGAAATTATTTGGACACAGTAACTCACACGTCACAATATAATATAATAAAGAGAAAAACAGATAAATGGTGATAATAAGTTCTAAATAAGAGCAGATGTCAAATAAGGCATAATTCAAGTTGGAAAAAACAGTGATAAAAGCTGTGTTTGTGCTGGTTTGTGTGTTCCAGGACTTGACCAAGCGCGTCAGTCAGTCACAGAACAAGGGCGGCAGGAAGAGGCAACACGAGGAGCCCGAGAGCTTCTTCACCTGGTTCACCGACCACGCCGACGCCGGAGCCGACGAGCTCGGGGAGGTCATCAAGGACGACATCTGGCCCAACCCCCTGCAGTACTACCTGGTAACGCACCGAACTCTCCAAGAGTCCCCGCCTCCATCGTCATTCGGGCAGTTTTATTTAGCGCGGAGACGATTTTAACCCCTGAAGACCTGAGGGCAGTTTTAGTACATTTCTCCTCGCCTGGATTTTTTTTCTTAGTTTTGCTTTTAAAACTGCCCCTTTTACCCCTAATGAAGTGTTCTACCTCCTTTTGTTCAGTCCAACCTGTTATTTCACAATCTGCTGCTGTAGTTGTGTCATGAGGCTGTGAGAAAAGCTACAGGACCAGAAATAGAGATGAAAAAAAAAAAACAGAAAATACAAAACACACAGCAAACATGTAGGAACAACTTTTTGGACATAAAAAATGTTTAATTTAGGGCCTTAGCTACAAAAATGCAAAATCTCAAGTCTGTAAGTAAATTAAAAATCTCCTTATTGCCCTAAAAACAAAAAAAGTGCAGTGGCTCCATGACTTTCCTGGTCCAGTCCTGGAAACAGCTCCTGTCAGGTCCAGGGCCAGAGCCACAGCACTTCTGCATTTCCAGGGTGGAAATTACATTTGGATTTGTTCATTTGGACTGAAATAAACCTTTAAATAAAAATAGAAAGAGATGCACAATTACACACACCAAGATGTGTCATTTTCCATGTGTGTGAGAATTAACTCCACTTAGAGCGACTTTTTCCCTCGTTATAAACACACACAGTCAGAGGAGTCGACCATCTTGACTCACTTCACTCTTTGGCAAAGTTTGGCTCCATCAAAATGGACGGAGCGCATGAGTTTGGGGAAAACAAAGTTCCTATTGGACACTCGTTTTGCTCCCGTCATCACACAGCGTGAGTGTGACGTAGGATAAAGCCGCAGAAATGTACGGAAACCTCTATGTCTGCACTTTCAGAGGGGAAAAGGAAGTTTCTGTCTTTTACCGTTAGAAAGTTCTGCGGTTATAGAAACATGTTCCTCGGAATCGTGTATGTCATCGTAGATCTTCGAGTGTTAACAGAAAATAAGTTCAGTCCGGGCCATAAAGCTGTTTTAAAACCTGCGCACATGAAAATTGGCACAGGACCATAGAGAAATTTAGTGTCACGAATCGCACGGCCCAGACAGCTGCGATTAATGATTAAATCACTATCAAAGCTGCTGACAGTTTAAAAGTGTTATGGACTGTTATCGTGTTGTGCTTTTGTCAGTAAAAGTGAAAATAACAATGATCTAGAAGGAAACATCATGGATACGTAGCTTTTTCTGCACACTCTGGTGATTTATGAGTATTATCTTTGTCTAATGTACCTTTTTAATCAGACTTTATATCATATTTAATCGGCAAAACTTCCCTCAAATTCTCCGTTGCAATGAAAAGGAACCACGTCTAACCAAAAGAAAGCGCAGTTTAGGGCCAGAAATTAGACAAAACTTTGGCTGCTGCAAATTCGTGGACAGTCGAGTTGTAAAATCGTCCCGTTCTGAAGGACGGAGGCGCCGCGTATCAGCTGCTGTAAACGGCAGTTGGTAATAAAACACTTTCTAAAATTAGACTTGGCCAAACTTTATTGATCCACGAGGGGAAATTACAGCAGCTCACACGGTACAGTATATGAAAAAATATGAAATACGTTCTAAAGGAGTTCAAGAGAAATGGTACAATAATGTACTGATGCATATGAACAGTAATTAAGACGATTAATGGAAATTAAATACAGACTTAAGCCATTTTATAACAAAGACACTGGCAGTATTAATTTAAAATGTCCAAAAATTAAAAAAACAACTTATTTTCATCATTTTTATCATTATTCGTAAATATTCCCCTTTTCAATCAACCAAACAAAGGCTGAAATATGATGACTGAAGGATTATGTATTAAAACAACTCCTTACTTTGACTATTAACCTAAAAAATGTAAAAATACAGCTCTTAAATTAAGTTTTTGGAAATTTTTCTTTCTTTTTTTGTGATTATTTGGACGTTTTTTAAGTTGTAAGTCCCACTACTTAGACCGTAACAGCTTTAAAACTGCACTGTGTCACTTTTTGGTTGGTCCGTCACCTGCTTGTTTCCATGGATACGTCACCGCTCTGCCTGGAATGTGCCGCGGTGCGACATTAAGCGGCTCTTCTTTACATTTATTCAGTCACAGGTGGTTTTAAAAGCTCAAAGACGCCTAGAAAAACAGGCGTTCTGACTGTGCGGCGTCGCCTTTTCCCGGATCTGACCCGTAACCTGGTCTGCTTTTGGTCTCCGTGAAGATGGAAAGGTTTAAAGCTGTATTGCGGAACATTCCAGACAAAACGATAACATCTCCGTGGATAAAAGCGTTCTTATTCTGCGTTTTTATTTTTGATTTCCTCCCAGGTCCCGGACATGGACGACGAGGAGGGCGAGGGGGAGGAGGAGGACGAGGACGAAGAGGGGCTGGAGGACATCGATGAAGAAGGAGACGAGGACGGAGAGGACGACGACGAGGACGAAGGAGAGGACGGAGAGGTGCGTTCAGCGGCCGCCGGGTTTCACACTTTCTGTAAAACTATTTAATACACAGGAAGTTAAATATTATACTCGCCAAATACAGAGTTTACAGACGTTAGCTGGCTGTAGCTAAAAGAGACGCAACGATATCGTAAATCTGCTGATATCGTATCGGCAAAGGCGTCACAATAATATCGAATCCCAAGTGTCTTTGCTTAAATGAACAGTTCTGATGCAGAAATAGCTAAAAAAAAACCAGAGGGAACTACATAGACCATGATCCTTTGCTCCGTTTCAGTGCAGACGACATGAAGAAATAACTGTTCTAAGCACTTTTACATCTTCATTCTGTGGATTAAGTCTGTGAAGCATTTTTAAAGGAAAAAGGAGCAGATTCACCACAAAATATTGTAATAAATCTGGTCCAGTGAGATGTTTATGGGATATGAACGAAAAAGAACAAACGATAGCAAAAAGAAACAAAAAGAATGAATAAACAAGCGGAAGAAAGAACAAAAGAATGAAGGAAGGAAAGGATTGAACGAAAGAAAGAACAGAAAAGAATGAAAAGGAAAAAACAAATGAACGAACAAACAAAAGAATGAATGACAGAATAAAAGAACGAATGACAAAGAATAAAAAGAACGAATGACAAAGAATAAAAAGAACGAACAACAGAATGAAAGAACGAATGACAAAGAATAAAAGAGAACGAATGACAAAGAATAAAAGAAAGAACGAATGACAAAGAATAAAAGAAAGAACGAACGACAGAATAAAAGAGAACGAATGACAAAGAATAAAAGAAAGAACGAACGACAGAATAAAAGAACGAATGACAAAGAATAAAAGAAAGAACGAATGACAGAATAAAAGAGAACGAATGACAAAGAATAAAAGAAAGAACGAACGACAGAATAAAAGAACGAATGACAAAGAATAAAAGAAAGAACGAATGACAAAGAATAAAAAGAACGAATGACAAAGAATAAAAAGAACGAACAACAGAATGAAAGAACGAATGACAAAGAATAAAAGAACGAATGACAAAGAATAAAAGAAAGAACGAATGACAAAGAATAAAAGACAGAACGAACGACAGAATAAAAGAACGAATGACAAAGAATAAAAGAAAGAACGAACGACAGAATAAAAGAACGAATGACAAAGAATAAAAGAAAGAACGAATGACAAAGAATAAAAAGAACGAATGACAAAGAATAAAAAGAACGAACAACAGAATGAAAGAACGAATGACAAAGAATAAAAGAGAACGAATGACAAAGAATAAAAGAAAGAACGAATGACAAAGAATAAAAGAAAGAACGAATGACAGAATAAAAGAACGAATGACAAAGAATAAAAGAAAGAACGAATGACAAAGAATAAAAGAAAGAACGAATGACGGAATAAAAGAGAACGAATGACAAAGAATAAAAGAAAGAACGAACGACAGAATAAAAGAACGAATGACAAAGAATAAAAGAAAGAACGAATGACAAAGAATAAAAGAAAGAACGAATGACAAAGAATAAAAGAAAGAACGAATGACAGAATAAAAGAACGAATGACAAAGAATAAAAGAACGAATGACAAAGAATAAAAAGAACGAATGACAAAGAAAAGAACAACCGACAGAGAATGAAAGAACGAATGACAAAGAACAAAAAGAACGACTGACAGAAAGAATAAAAGAGAGAATGAATGACAAAGGACAGAAAGAAAAAGAACCACTGACAAAGAATAAAAGAATGACTGACAGAAAGAATAAAAAAGAACGACTGACAAAGAATAAAAGAGAACGAACGACAGAACAAAAGAAAGGAAAATCTGGTCCAGAGATGTGGATTTTGTTCCATCTCTAATGACGGTAAATGTTGCACCAAACGACTGAAGCGTTTTAGAGTCCGTCTGTTATTCTGTAGAATATCGGAATATCGCGATATCGTGATAAATATCGTACCGTGAGGTTCAGACCGTATCGTATCGTGAGACTTGGATATCGTTACAGCCCTGGAATAGATATTTTATGGATCTGGTATTTTAACTCTTCTCTATTTCTGTACTTTGTGCATTTAAAGGTCCTAAATTATGCCAAACTGGCTCTGGTGAAGCTTCACGTCGTTCTGTCGTTTCCTCCTCAGAAACAGACCTGGAGTCGTTTCGTTTCGTTCACATGTTGGACCAACTCTTTATTATTAGTCTGTCTGTGTCCCTAAAGCTCCAGATTCTCAGAGAGGGTTTTCCAGGGCTGAAATATTCTCTATTCACACTTCTATTTACGAAGACGTTTGGAAACCTGCGGATGACGACTTCCGGAGGAATTCCCGACTCTGGAAATGTGATAAAACGGCGACTAACACGACGACTGATAGAACTTCCAACGCCTTCGATGCAGCTCGTCCAGATCAAGGACTAAACCGGGACTGAACCAGGACTAAACTGGGACTGAACCAGGACTAAACTGGGTCCAAACCAGGACTAAACTGAGTCTCAACCAGTACTTAAACTAGAACTAAACTGGAACTGAACCGGAACTAAAGTGGGTCTGAACCAGGACTAAACCGGGTCTGCAGCAGCGTCTTCACAACCTAAAACTTTCATCGGGGACGGGACTCTTAATCGCATCTTCAGTTTCACTTAACAGGCGGCTGGTTGGAACCGTCGATCTGCCGAACGTTAAATTACGACAACGACAAATTTTAACACATAAATTAAGAGGAAATTTAATAAAAGGAAGAAAAAAAAAAACACAATGACGTCTGGATGAAGAAAACTGAGCCGTTTTCCCAGATTTCGCCGAGAGTTCCTCACGCCGACGGAGCCCAAAGGAGAAGCCGCCGTCCATGTGTTTCCGAACGCAGAGCACTTCCTGTCTCACCGCGTGACATCACAAGGTGGAACGGAGTGTTTTCTGTTTGAGGGAAGAACTCTGAAGCCTAAACGTGCAGGGTTTGTGTGTTTTAAACGTGTGTGAATGAAACAAAACGCAACTCCGGGTGCGTTTGTGGTCAGAAAACGGCGTAAAACCCGTGCGTTTTAGGATTAACTTTTATGTTTATGAATTGAAAAAGGAATTATGATCATTTTAAGATTCTCTGTGCGGTTTTTAGTCATTTTCGTGTCTGTTTTGCAGGAGGACGAAGGAGAGGACGACTAAACCCCAACAGAACCTCAATGTGTATTTCTTGTTTGGTTTTTCCACTCATTGTCGGGAGCAAATATTTGAATTTTATTTTGTTCATTGTTTTTTGTTTGTTTTGTTTTTTAACTTTTTTTTTTTTTTTACCCGTTTCGTGCGCTTCGTTCCACATTCAGAAGCCTTCACCTCCTTCGCCTGTAGTTGGTGCCATGTTCGTTTTTCATCTTTATACACAAAGGTCATCGGCACTTTGCCCTGAATTGTGAGAACATCTACCTAAAAATAAATGAAGTAAAAAAAGTAAAAAAAAAAAATAGTTAAAAGAAGAAAAAAGAAAAAAAAAAACTACAAAAACAGCACGACATCTTGAACTTTGGAAAGACGGAACAGAACGTTGTCTGTGAAATCGGCGCTTAGCGTAGCCCAGTATTTTGTGACGTCCGAGCGAAACCGGAGCAGCGACGAGTTCCGCAGAAACACGAGCCGCGAGAACTCCCGACGCCTTCGATGCACCTCGTCCAGATCAGGGACTAAACCGGGACTAAACCGAGTCTGAACCAGGACTTAAAACGGGACTAAACCGAGTCTGAACCAGGACTTAAAACGTGACTAAACCGGGACTGAACCAGGCCTGAATCGGGACTTAAACCAGAACTCGACTGGGTAAAAACCAGGCTTTAAACCAGGATTATACTGCGTCCAAACCAGGACTTGAACCAGGACTAAACTGGGTAAGAACCAGGACTAAACTGGGCCCAAACCAGGACTGAATTGGGACTTAAACCAGGACAAAACTGGGTGTGAACCATGACTGGACAGGACTAAACTGGGTCTCCACCGGGACTTAAATCAGGACTAAACTGGGTCCGAACCAGGACTCAAATCAGGACTTAAACCAGAACTTAAACCAGGATTAAACTGAGTCCAAACCAGGACTTAAACCAGAACTTAAACTGGGACTGAACCCGGACTTATCAAGGACTAAACCAGGACTAAACTGGGCCCGAATCGGGACTTAAACCAGAACTCATCTGGGTAAAAACCAGGACTGAACCAGGACTAAACTGGGTCCAGACCAGGACTTTGAACCAGGACTGAATCCCTTTCTGTGGAAGTGTGTTCCTTTTTATCAAGAGCCAGGACTAAAACGGGTCTAAACCAGGTCTGAACTCCTCATAAAAAAAAAAAAACTGGCCTAAACTGGGTCTGAACCTGGTCTAAAGCAGGTATCAGATTTAAACTAGATCTAAACCAGGTGTATAGAAGGTGAGAACCAGGACTAAAACGGGTCTAAACTAGGCTCAATCCATTTAGTGTCATTTATTTTAACATCTGATACTTTTCGTTTTTGTCATGTACCAAGTTACCTCATTTAGAAACCGCAGTAATCGCAGTAGCAATAGTACTACGACTTTGCACTCGAGCTCCTTCAAAAACGGGGGGAAACGTCTCGATCTGGACTTCGTACGGTGTCGGCTTGTGTTCGTCGCTCCAAATCTACCATCAGAATCGAGAAAAACGACACAAAATACTGGGCTAACCTTTTTTTAAAATGGGACTGAACGCAAAACCCGCCGCGTTACCACCGAGCGCGGTTGACTTCGCTTTAAATTTCGAATTCGCCGTGAGATCCGTTCCTTATCCATTCGCTTTCCCGTTTCCAGCGATTTGGATATGTTTTTTTACACACTCGCCCTTCCCTCGGTTACCTCAGTGTCGCTCCGATGCGTAAACTCGCTGTTAAAAGCCCCCCCCCCCCGCCCCGCGTTCGCCGATCTTCACGAACGTTTTAAAATCGAAGGCGAATCGGTTAACGACGCAGACGCGCTGTAAATACGACGCTTTTTATGTCGGGAGCAACGCAACTGGATGCCTCAACTATCGCGCTACGGACTGTTTCACACCGTTTTTGCCATTTTCGAGGACTTATTTTTCTAAAAACGCCCCCGTAATTTAGAAATAACAACTCTTTAAAACTCAATGCACAATATTCGAATCCGTATTGACGCGTGTACAGCGTCAGTTCTTAGTCTGGTGGTGGTAACGTTGCTTTAAAAAAAAAACGTACGAATTACTGACATTTCGAGCCCGTTCGTTCCCATTTTAAAATCCCCATTTCGCGTCGACTCAAGCCATGGTGTTGTAAACTTTTAGCACTATTAGCAGACCTCAATATTCACTTCATCCCCGTTTCTTTTTTGGGGGCATTGATCCCGGAAGCTGTTTGTTTTTTAGGGTTTTTTTCCCCCCTTTTTTGTGGCTATAGCAAAAGACGGAAGCTCATTCCTTTTGACGTGACGTTCAGGTTCAGGGCTGGGGGGGGACAGCTGTTCTATGGGGGAAAAGACTGGTTATTTTCACATCATTTGGACTTTTTTTTTTTTTTTTTTTTCATTGTATTGTTTTACAGATATCCATGAGATTTGAAATGACATTTTTAATAAACAAAATGGAGAAAATAAACCGGCCGGCAGTTTTCTTTGAATGCCTAAGTGACATTTTGAAGCACAGAACTGAAGAATTAACGTGGATAAATGAGAAAATTGAAAGTTAATTTAAGGTACGGACAAGAAATAAACTAGAATTGTCCCTCGCAAACCTATTTATATAAACTATAGCCGTACAGGCGCTAACTTGAAGGTACAGTTCAGAGTTTTGGACATAGGGCGTCATTTCCCGGAGACACTTGTTTAAATCTTCCTCCAGTCCTTGTATTTGCAGAGGTGCTGGTGCTGGGCTAGTGCAGGTCAATGGCCACAGTCGTCCTGCCACTAAAAACAGTCTGACCCACTCCACAGAAAAACTATTAGAACTCCAGACTGTCCCTGTGAACGTCTGAGTCACAGAATCATGTCTGAAATAGGGACGGGCAGGATTAGTCGATTAATCGATAATTGATCGTTAAGAGTTTGGTGGATCAGGTTCATTTTAATGGACAAACTGAATGTCGGTGTCTGTGTAACGTCGCCTGAGGAGTCGAGGTCTGAGCACAAACTCTGGAGCCTCACAGTCCCACGTCTCGGCTCTGGCTCCTTGGAGATCCCTATATTCCTCAGAGTGCGTTTCCCTGCACATCAGTGTCCCGGGTATGATCGGGTCTTTGAGTGTCCCGGTTTCACATGTTTATACAGCATCTGCAACGCGACATACGCACAGAACAGACTCAGCATCAGCAGAACATCCTCTGTCACAGAGAGAACACTCATATTCACTGAGTCACAGAGAGAACACTCATATTCACTGAGTCACAGGGAGAACACTCATATTCACTGAGTCACAGGGAGAACACTCATATTCACTGAGTCACAGAGAGAACACTCATATTCACTGAGTCACAGGGAGAACACTCATATTCACTGAGTCACAGAGAGAACACTCATTCACTGAGTCACAGAGAGAACACTCGTATTCACTGAGTCACAGAGAGAACACTCATTCACTGAGTCACAGAGAGAACACTCGTATTCACTGAGTCACAGAGAGAACACTCATATTCACTGAGTCACAGAGAGAACATTCATATTCACGGAGTCACAGGGAGAACACTCATTCACTGAGTCACAGGGAGAACACTCATTCACTGAGTCACAGAGAGAACACTCATTCACTGAGTCGAATCCTTTAGTCCCACAGAAGCTGAAGCAGCAGCACAAGGACGTGAGTCAGGACGTTTATATGGTGTAAAGTTTATTTATGCAGATCAGGAAAAGGAATGATGATTATAATTATTATAGGGGGAAGTGGTCGGCCATATTATTTACTCCTCCAAACGAAGATTTTTCAGAGGCAGAATCCAAACCGAGGGGTGTGAGCCGTTTGTGAGCCTCGAGAATCAGCGGAAACATCGCTGCTGCCGCCTTCAGACGTTTGACTCTAAAACCATTCTGTGGACACACGTTCACATGGACAGTAGGGGGCGCCGCGTCTTCTCCCGTTTGCCTCTGAACAGAACTAAAACCAGGACTAAACCAAGACTAAACCAGGTCTAAAATAAGATTTAACCAGGACTAAACGGTTCCATACAGACTTTTCCGGACTCATGGTCCATTCCAAAACAAAGAGCAACAGTGAAAATACAAAACAAACATTTATATTTTTACCAGAGCCGCACCCGTGTCTCCACATACTGACATCTTTCTGCACTGAATCTCACATTTTTGGGAGTGACATTATTTCATTGTCCGATTTGTTGAGTCTGCAGATAAAACTACATTAAAGTTCTTCTGCAGAAACAAACGGCTCAGTCCCACTCGTCCATCGTGGCCTCAAAACCACCGCAGAGCTTCACTGTGGCACCTGCAGCCTGTGCAAACGGCTTTTTGTAATGAATCCAGAGTTGGGCTGTGTACATAATACACGACATGATAATAACATGATTCCGCGTCATTGTGAGTAAAAAAACATCAAATATTACAGATTTTTACTGGGCTGGTGCCTTATGTTTGTACTGACAGTGAGTGTTTGTTTTTATTAAAAAAATAAATAAAAAAACTGAAAACCGCGACCTTAAACCTCAATCACGAACTGAACCATGAGTTTTGTGAACTGTTCCTCCCCTAATCGACAGTCTGGAGCGTTTTTAGTAACTGTGGCCATTGACCTGCACTAGCACCAGCACCAGCACCTCTGCAAACACAAGGACTGGAGGAAGATTTAAATAAAAAAGTGAAAAAAGTGTCTCCGCACGTCTCCAACACTCTGGATCACCAGGAAATGAAGAACTATTACGTCCAAAATTCCGATTTGTCCCTTTACCATCAGCTCTTTTTGCAGGGGCCCTTGTCCTGCAGTTTTAGAGGGTCGCCAGAAGGGGGCGGTGCTCTATTGTTCATGTTATGTCCTGAACGTATTTCTATATTTCTACATATCTTAAGTTGTATTTAGTTGAATTACGCTGTTCTCCGTCCTTTACAACATAAACGTTTTCTCTCTGCTGTTCATGACTGAGGTTTTACCAAGAAATGGTTCCATTTAAATCGGTTCATTTGGTTTTTACGACAACATAACATTAGAAAGAGATGATTTACAGATTAAAAGAGGAAATGAAACTAAATGTTTAGGAGTCATGTCTGATGATGGTCGAAACTGGAGTTTGTCTCATATAAATGACATTAAAGTCAAAGTTTCCAAAGGGACTGTTGTTGTGCGGCATTATCAACCTGACGGTAACGGATCGACCCGATGTCCTCATATAAGGGCACCATTTTTTATGCAAAAAAATACTTCCTGTATAAAACCAAAGGTCTCAAGGGGTTAAAACAAAAACAAAAAAACTTTAAAAACATCAAAACTTAAAACTTAAAAAAAGAATACTACAAAACCTCACAAGAGAATCTATGATCACAGGAAAACAAAACAAAAACATAAAAAAGCGGCAGTTTCATATTTTCAGATCAAATCAGTCGGATTCAGTGAACTGATAAACATATTTAGAGCATTTTTAAGGTGTGTTAAGTTAGACTTTATCTTAAAAAAACGACATTTGTGAATAAGATATTTATCTAATACCAATACATTGTTTATACCAAATTCCTTTTTTTTGTTATCTATTAATACAGAAATACATTTAATTTCTTTTATAGTCAGAGCAGCAAACTGAATTCTTCTGGACTGAAGCAGAAATTGAAAATCAAGCCAAACATTTTCACAAAACCACAGAGAAAGAAAAGATTTTTTATTTTTTAAGGAATTCATTGGTGGGATAAATGTTTTTAAAATTAAAAATTGTGTCTCCTTCACTTTAAGGGAACTGGGAAAAGGAAAAGTAAAGATACCTGGTTCTAATCATTGTCATTTCTTTCTTTTCTAAATGTCTTGTCAGAATGTCGTCTCTTTTTACTCATTTGGGGGAAACATTCATTCATTTACTGAGGAACGTCTAATACTTTTGTTATTACATTTTGCATCACAAAATTAAACTAAAAAAAGAAAAACAAAACTATAAAGTCGGAACGCTTCACGAGTTTGCGTGTCATCCTTGCGCAGGGCCATGCTAATCTTCTCTGTATCGTTCCAATTTTAGCGGATGTATCAGCGAACTGACACAACCCGAACCTGCCGCTGTTTGGATTATAAAGATCTGCGCAGGCGCGGCGGCCTCGCTCATGGTGGGACTCAGATCTCGCGCTAAGCCTCACGGGATGCGTCAGTGCCGCCGCCATCTTGGTGTCATTTGGTTCCATTTGGCAAAAAGAATCAATATCGAGAGGAGAAATACTTTTTTAATTTTATGGAACCACCGACCATAAAATTCAGGAAAAGTCGGGTCAGAAATTTTTGAAAAAAATTTAGGATGAAATTATACTTTACAGAAAATAGGAAAACATAATAGCGGAAACTGTGACAACTGTGGGTAACCCGAAACAGTAGAACACGTATTTATGGATCGCAACACATAAACAAAAGAAAGAAATATAATGAAGGAAGGGCTTCCTATATTCTTGTAAATTTGTACATTTTTGTATTATATTACAGTTTATCGTTCTCTACTTTATTTTATTCTATTTTATTTGTTGCATGTTTAGTATTTGTCTACATTCCGCTCCAAGTACCGCAGCGATTTCCTAATGTTGTGAACCTGTTCGCTCAAATGGCAATAAAACCTGAAAATCTTGATTCTGATTCTGATCGAGGACCTTAAAATGAAATGTAACTATCACAGCAGCACCCAAGAAATAGTAGTTTCAAAGTTTTATTTATTTATTTAGTTTGTTGGGGATATTAATTTGATGAACAGAATTTGACGGATTTTTAAAAATTATTTTTTAGTCGTTATTTGATCACTGTTGTTATTAGTAGTAGTATTTTTATGTATTTATTTCATTTTTTGTTATTCGTAAGGGGCATTTCAGTTCCCACTCCTCATCAGTAGGGGGCGGTAATACTCCAGTTGCTGTTTGTCAATAAAACTTCACTGTGGCTCATGCTCAGCTCGGCGTAGGGGACAAACCTGTGACTTTGTGGATTTTTCTGCTTCCAAACTGGTTCTTCCTCCGCGGTGAGACATTTTTTTTGAGATTATCGCTCGTATTTATGTTGCTAAAAGCTCCCGTTCAAAACTCCTGTGTAGATTAGCGCCGTTTACTCGCGCTTGAAATTTTTGTAACACTGATTATTCTAAATAAATACTGGACGCTTTTAGGTTTTCATTCAAGCCGAATTGTAGATAATGATCAGGTTTACGCATTCATTCAGTCATTCGTTATTTTCCCCCTTTGAATTGATTTTGTCCGTTTTGACAATTTTATGAGCGAACGCTAAATAAGCTACACTGTCATGTCCAGGATGAAAAATGAACTCAATAGAAGTTAGTTGGTGCCTGCACTATGATTAAAAAAAAATAACAATAAATTAAAAGGGAATCTAAAATCTTTTTGAGGCAACTGTAGAAGCTTGTCAGAAATGTTTGTCATCAAAAAAGTTGTTTTTCTGACATGTTTCAAATTATAAATAAAAATAAAATTAACAAAATCTAAATGCTAATGTGTTCATTTGCCTTCAAATAGAGAGAAAATCACCAAAATTATATATATTGCAAAATACTTTTTTTCTTCCGGCCCCAGGAGTATATGAAAAGTGAGTGACCATGAACTCACGCTCAATGAAGCATCTTACACATGATTTACTCTTATTGATAATGGGAGAATGTTCCAGAACGTAGAGCCTCAGACTGAGTCACACTTTGCCCAAAAGTGGTGCGTCTGTGGAGCTCACAGTTCCCCTGGGTGTGGCCCTAGTTCCCACTGCCAGTCTTTTAATAAATGTTATAAATAAAATACATCAAATTTAGATTCCTTTGTATTGCTGACTTCTGTTAAATCTTAGCAAAAATGAAAAAACAGCGCAGAGGCTCGGAGATCGTCCTTTCAGAAGGCAAGAAACGTACGTGTCTAAAATGGTGCAGTGCAGTTTCTTGTCCAATAATTTTACAGCTTTTTCATAAGTGATTCATTTGGTTTGAGTGTTGTGCCAACAGGAAGTGACTGTGTGGTTATGCAACAGAAATGGTTTTAGTGGGGCACTTAATGCGTTTCTTACATGCCGGTCTCGGTTAGTTAGACTTACTTTATTTGAACAGTTGGTTTTTTTTTTTTCACTTTGTTCTGATTCTGATTCTAATGCAGAGCTACAAGATCCACCAGCAGAATGAGGTTCACATGTGACCGGTGTGGAAAGGCGTGGGCCAAAGCGCACACACTGAAACTGCACTACAGGAGTCACACGGGGGAAAGGCCCTACACATGTGACCAGTGTGGGAAGCAGTTCAAACAGTCGGGCGCCCTGGACCAGCACAAGAGAATCCACACGGGGTTAAAATCCTACAGATGCAACGTGTGCGAGAGGAGGTTTTCCCGGTCGAGCCACCTGGAGTCGCACATGCGGAGCCACACGGGAGAGCGGCCGTTCAGCTGCGCCGTCTGCGAGAAGAGTTTCACACGGCCGAGCTCCGTGGAGTCGCACATGAGGAGCCACACGGGAGAGAAGCCGTACGAGTGCGACCAGTGTGGGAAAACCTTCTCTCGGTCGTCCAGCCTCAACAGGCACATGAGAACTCACATGTGGCTGATACTGTACGAGTGCGACCGGTGTGACGAGGCTTTTAGGACGTCCGAGGAGCTCTTCAGTCACCACCGAACGCACACGGGAGACGAGCCGTGAGGCTGAAGAAAGAGGGAAGGATTTCAGGTGCCTCCGTGAAGTCGCCTCATCAAACGCAAACCTGCACAAAAACTCTGTCAATTGTTTGTGCTGCAAGAGGTTTCGTTTGTGCTGCTTTAGTTTTGGAGAAATTAACGATTCTTTTCCAGGTCAAACTGGGGTCAGACCCACAGGAAGAAGAAAAATGCTCGAAAACGCCCAAAATGGAGTCAGTCGTTTGTGCTGCAAAAAGTTTTGTTTGTGCGATTCTGGTTCTTCAGATATTTGCAGTTTTATTTTGGTCGATGACGTCGTCCAGAACCTCAGAATGTGAAACAGCCTCAAAACAGGAAGAAAATGATAGGAAACGTTTGTATTTGGTTTGTGCTGTTTTGTGCTGTGACAGTTTCATTTGTGCGAGTTTATTTCTAAAATTATTAATTATTATTTCTGTGGTAAAACCAGAGAGTAGAGTGTTTTTGATTCATATTTTAGACTTTTCCACAACCTGAGATCGTTTCTCTTCACTAGTTTTGTGGAGTCAGCTGAATTTTAGGTATTATATATATATATATATATATATATATATATATATATATAAATATATATATATATATATATATATAATATAGATGAAATTGTATTTTTTATATGTACTTTAGATTTTATGTCGGGGGGGACGGGGGTTGAAAATGAGCATTTGCTAAACTCTGTATGCATCACATCAGCTGCAGCTCCGTTTGTAACTATGTCCGACTGCACTGTCCCTGTCAAACAAACAAACAAATAAATAAATATGAATAGAAAAACTCGCACAAATAAAAATTGTCACAGCAAAAAGCAGCGCAAACAAAATACAAACGTTTTCTATAATTTTCTTCCTGTTTTGAGGCTGTTTCACATTCTGAGGTTCTGGACGACGTCATCGACCAAAATAAAACTGCAAATATCTGAAGAACCAGAATCACACAAACAAAACTTTTTGCAGCACAAACGACTGACTCCATTTTGGGCGTTTTCGAGCATTTTTCTTCTTCCTGTGGGTCTGACCCCAGTTTGACCTGGAAAAGAATCGTTAATTTCTCCAAAACTAAAGAAGCACAAACAAAACTTTTTGCAGCACAAACGATGGACAGAGTTTTTGTGCAGGTTGGAGTTTGATGGGGCGACTTCACGCAGGGCACTTTTGAACTGTGACTTGCTCAAATCGACGGGACACCGGATCAGCTGAGCCTGAAGTCCGACTCAAAGAGCTTCAGGCTTCAGAGACTCGGGACTGTGGGACTGTGGGACTGTGGGACTGTGGGACTGTGGGACTGTGGGACTGTGGGACTGTGGGACTGTGGGACTGTGGGACTGTGGGACTGGGCTCTGCGTAGGGTCACATTAAAATCCTAAAATGATACGTAAAGATTTGTTTTTATTACAAAGGTTTGAGCTGAAGTTTGTCCGTCTTATTCGTCACTGTTTTGTTTTTGCACTTGGAGCTTTTAGTCCCTAATCAGACACGTACCTGAAATTTGTCTTTTTTATTCCGTTTTGATTCTTGTTGGAAACTCATGACAGATGTTTATTCTTTTCGTGGCTGCAGTGGTGAAAAAAGTGAAGTAAAATATGAGAAAAGAAAATCTGTTTTGGCGTTTTGAGCTTTGCAGATGTGATAATGTAATAACTCCAGGTCTGTTTTTGACAAATGAAAACTTTTTTGCAGCACAAACGATTGACAGAGTTTTTGTGCAGGTTTGAGTTTGACGGGGCGACTTCACGCAGGTCTCAGGGAGCTGTGACAGTGATCTGGAACAAACAGGGCTGTGTGTGCAGACAGAACCTGAATATTATCGTCACATATCCTGCACGTTTCTGTTTTCTCAACAGACGATAATAAGGAATCAGCAGTTAGATGCTAAAATGACACCACTATCCTGACAGCCCATTTAGCCCCGGCTTCACTACTGATTTAGTCCAGTTGTTTCCAGAGGTGGGGCCAAGTCGATCGGGTCCGAGTTTAGTTTAGTTGAGTTTATTAAGATCCCCATCAGCTACTGAAACATCAGTAGCTGCTCTTCCTGGGGCCTCCTCATATTCATTAGATCCATTTTTGTTTAATACATAAAACACACACACACCAGACACGAAAGCTCAGTGTGGAAACAAGTAGCAACCAAAATAAATCAATAAATCAGTAACAATTAAAACAAATAATATCAACAACTTTACTTAATTAAGCATTTGTTTCACAGTTGTATTATTACCAACCCCCACAAACCAGGGATGTCCCAGTTAGATGAACTTTATTGAGGGGAATTATTTGCAGTAACTCATGTAGAGTGACCAGAGCCCTGTGTCCTCTGTCCCAGCGGATTTATCCAAAACCACTGATCTGTCCCAGATTTATACAAGAAATGTTCCAGTTGTTCCTGCTGGAACTTTCAGCTGTTCAGTTTGTGAGAAAAGTGGTAAAGTCTCCTCTCAAAAACATATGAGGAGTCGCCATATCCTGCAGATATAAACGTTTATAGTTCAGGACACAGCTGTAACTGCTGCTGTGACTCTCCTCATTTTGGTCCTAAAATGTTCGTGTTAACCCGCCCCTAATGATTCTGGAGCTTTTTTCTGCTGTTAAAAAAAATCCTGTTCCTAATACAGATTTACTGCAGTTTGTGTTTTTGCAACTTTATTGTACCTTTTGCGGTGGCATAAATTAGTTTCAGTTTTCACGTTTATTGTTTATATTTTATTCAAAATTATATCGTAATTCAAATTTTTTGTGATTTGTTGAATTACTTTACTTTTTACTCTTTGTTCCAAGATATTACTTCATTTTGTGTTTTATTTACATTTATTCTACATGATATTATCTTTGAATTTGAATAGATAAACTGAATTTGTTCATATATAAGAACTAATAAACCGGGTCTGTTCACCGGTATCTTGCGGACAAGTGTCCGCATTACCAGGCGCAGCCGCAGAGGGCGCTGTGGTCTAAAAAACAAAACAAAAAACAAAACAAAACTGTTGCTAAAAGGAAACGTGTCAAGTTAGATTCTAAATAATTACAACACATCATCAGCGGGTAAAACGAACCTGTCTCACAATTATAAAAGTACATAAAAGATATAAACGCTGTTCCTCTCAATGTTCAGTATAATATAATAAAGCAAAGTACGTTTCTGTGTGCGCCTCTGCACAACCCGTCCTCCTATCTACGTCATTGGGGGGATTAGCTCAAATGGTAGAGCGCTCGCTTAGCATGCGAGAGGTAGCGGGATCGATGCCCGCATCCTCCAACTCTTTTCCGCAGTGACGACGACTCCTCTTAAACACGTCGAAAAGCTGCACTGCGTAACTTTTTGGTTCTGGGTTCGTCACCTGTTTGTTTCTATGGATACGTCACTCTGTCTGGAATATTCCACAGTGTGACATTAAACAGACCATTAAACCTTCAATTCATTCAGTCAGGTGGTTTAATAGCTCAGGAAAAACAGGCGTTGTGGCTGTGAGCGGTGTCGCCTCTCCACAGATCTGACCTGGAACTTGGTCTGACAAAAAATAAATAAAAAAAAGCAATTCACTGAAATTAAGACTTGAAGCAGCAAAGGCCCAATGGTCATAACATTTCACAAGACTGACTGAACCCAGGACTAACCCAGGACTAACCCAGGACTAAACCAAGACTAAACCCGGACTTAACAAGAGCTGAACGAGGACTAAACCTGGACTAACCCAGGACTAAACCAGAACTAAACCCGGATTTAACATTAAACTAGGACTGAACCAGGACTAAACCAGGACTAAACCAGGACTAAACCAGAACTAAACTTGGATTTAACATTAAACTAGGACTGAACCAGGACTAAACCAGGACTAACTCAGAACTAAACCAGGACTGAACCAGGATTAAACCAGAATTTAACCAGGACTAAACCAGGACTAACCCAGGACTAAACCAAGACTAAACCTGGACTTAACAAGAGCTGAACGAGGACTAAACCTGGACTAACCCAGGACTAAACCAGAACTAAACCCGGATTTAACATTATAGAGGACTGAACCAGGCCTAAACCAGCACTGAACCAGGATTAAACCAGAATTTAACCAGGACTAAACCAGGTCTAAGCCAGGACTAATCTTGGACTTGGTCTTGGACTGAATATAAGATCAGAGGAGTTTTGTAAAGTTTACAAAATGGTTAGTTTAGTTTAGTTTCAAAATGGAAGTGAAAAAAAAACTATAAATAATTCTGCAGATTGTACAGACGAAGGGAGATCACCTCGGTGTGATTTTGCACTTAAAACATCAATAAACGTAGACAATGAATCAGAAATTAAATATAACAGGAACCAACAGTTCACAGATAATAGATGCGTTTAGATGTGTTTAAAATTAGTCACTTTAAGCGCTGAAATGATTCAAGAACGTCTACGTTAAGACATTTTACGCAGGGCTTTCACTATAATTACTATATTTGACTTATTTGCATACTGAGCTGGTAATAAGAGTGAAAAATAGCTGATGAAAGAGAAATATTGACGTGTTCTGTCTGTGCCTCTTGACCAGATCATCGTTGGGGAAAAGATTTGGAGGATGCGGGCATCGATCCCGCTACCTCTCGCATGCTAAGCGAGCGCTCTACCATTTGAGCTAATCCCCCGCGATGACATCAGTGCAGCTGTGCGTGTTGTTCTTTTTCTCCAAACGCCCACCGCGCTGTCAGAGGAAAATGTTCTACATGTGTATATAAAACCCAGTGTTCTCTGTGTGACTTATAAAAACGAGCCGGGCGTGTTTCTGCGCAGTCACAGACCGTATATATGAGCCAACCGCCGCGTGCCAAACAGGAAGCGCTCACCCACAACAAAAACCCCATCTGCGGTTTCGCTCCGCTATCGGGGGATTAGCTCAAATGGTAGAGCGCTCGCTTAGCATGCGAGAGGTAGCGGGATCGATGCCCGCATCCTCCAAATCTTTTCCCCAACGACGATCTGGTCAAGAGGCACAAACAGAAAACTCTCACACGTCAGTATTTCTCTTTTATCAGACAAGTGAGGACTGAGTGAGTGTGACGTCACCCGCAGCGTTCAGCGTCGCTCAAATGAGGCTCCTTTTGCCACGGTTACAGGAGCGAATCTGGAGCCAGGTCCGTATTTGGAAATCCGCCCGCGAGTATCATAGCAACCACAAGAGCCAATCATGAGTGAGGAGGTTAAATGTCCCGCCCTCCTCATGGCAGAGCTGCGGTGCATCATACAGGCGGATTTCATGACACGTCGCACATATATGATGAGCACATGCCCAACTCGGACCCAAAACAAACTGTTTTTATCGCGGTTTGCACGTTCAGGAAGGTGAAATTCGAGCTGCTTGTATTGTACCCAAATGCCATCGCGTTGTGCCGTTGATTGTACGAACAGGCAGGTAAAAGGAAACGGACTGATTTTTTATCGGATTCCTAAAGGAAAAGGCGCATTTAAACAGCACCGCCGCCATCTGTGGATACGAGCCACAGACTGGTCCGAGGACGTGACTGACAAGACTCGTGTTTGCAGTGATCACTTTATATCAGGTATTTATAAACTATATGTCAGAACAGATCCCTTGGTCTTATGTGCATCCACCCAGGCCTGGAACAGTTCCGTCTTGTGTCTTTGACTTGGTAAAACTCCGGCTTTGACGATACAAAATTCACTTTCATTTGTTATTTTGTGCATCCTCAAAGGTTGGACATGACCACATTCCACGAAATTGTCCACTTCTAAAGACTTATACGCTCTTAAATTCTCCTTCGTCCACGCGCTTGGCGAATTTATGAGATACATATAAATGTGGGGCCATTCAGTTGGCGGTATTTTTGATATGTCCACTTCCCACTCATTATCAGGTAGTCCGTAAGGGTCAGATAACTGTACCTGTGCTTAAGGTTAACTTCCTTAAAGAGCCGTCACGATCTGTTGGCTGAAGGGACGTTAAATACGATGACTGATCGTCCTGTCATTATCCACCATTGTCACGATTGTAAACCCATTTTAACAAGAATTTAGCATCTGAGAACATATCAAGCCATAAACACTGATCCTAAACTGGTTTTAAGTCTCTTAAAACTCTCGCTGCGGGTCATGTACACAGTGTAATTTTACTTATAAATGTAAATGTAAAACTTTTTTAAAACCATTTGGGAGTAAGTGTGCAGCTTTGTCTCACTTTCTATCTCAAACTGAGCGTCCATAAACTTATTTCCAGCCCATGAACACTCACAGAGAAGCTTCCTTCTAGTCCACAGGTCGTTTATTTGAAGAGAACTTGCCGAGTGAAATGATCTTGCTGCAGGGACGGATCATTTCACGGCTTTTGGGTCATTTTCTGATCGATTTAAGTGCCAGAGGAGCAGAGGTCTCATAGTTGTCATGACTTCATTCCAGATCTGACGTAACTTTGCAGTGACACAATATTTACCCCGACACGACAGCAGAACACAACACTGATAAAATCATGTTCAAAATATACAAAACTGCAGACCCACAGCACTCTTTACAAGACACATTGCATTACATTTACTAAAAGAACAGTCAAATGAACTGTTTACTGAAAATTATTGAGTCAAATGCTCAGATGTTGGTTTTGTAATAAAGATAAACAAATAAATAGTAAGTAACTGCAGTACTACAGAAACTGCAGTACTACAGAAACTGCAGTACTACAGTAACTGCAGTAACTGTAGTAACTGTAGTAACTTTTATACTTCAGGATTTATTTGAATCGCGCGGACTGGACTTCATGTGCGTAACAGAACCATGGATGACTGTGGGTGAGTCGAGTGCCATTTGTGAACTGTTGCCTTTGGATTGCTTGTACTTTAATTCCCCCAGGATATCAGGCCGTGGAGGGGGTCTGGCCACTATTTTTAAGAATCCATTTAAGTGTACGGAGCTCGTACCCACTGTGTCATTCAGCAGCTTTGAGGTGATCTTGTTTGAAGTGAGCGCTGCGCCCCTGTTGTTGTGCGCAATAGTTTATCGCCCCCCAAATACAACAAGGATTTTATTAATGACTTTTCAGAATTTCTGTCTGAATTTATGGTGATTTATGATCGTATCCTTATTGTAGGGGACATAAACATTCATGTTTGTTGTCCTGAAAAGCCACTGTCAAAAGACTTTTTAAGTTTGATTGAATGTTTTAATTTTGTTCAGTGTGTAACCGGCCCCACGCACGGGGCACACTCTCCATCTTGTTTTGACCTATGGTGTTACTGTTGCCACTGTTGAGATTTGTGAGGCATCTTTCTCTGACCATTTGCCTGTTCGGTTTGAGATCCCGCTGTCTTGTTCCGTGAACAAACCGTGTGGCTCTGTGCGCAGTGGCCGCGTGATTAATTCATCTACTGCTGTGCACTTCTCTTCTGTCCATCCATCCATCTTCTCCCGCTTAATCCGGCTGGGTCGCGGGGGCAGTTTGCTGCCCAATACTCATAGCACCTGACCCCCCCCTATGAACCCCTCTGCAGGTGGTGAGCCCACAGGAGGGTGGACAACATGGTCCTTGATGTTAGTTCATAGGGACTTCTCTTCTGTTTTCAATGGAAATTATTTCACAAGTAATGATTCATCTGTTGATGTACTTTGTGACGCATTTACCTCCGCGTGTAAAACTGCGTTAGATTCTGTAGCCCCTATAAAATCCAGGTTGTCTAAACCTAAAACTGAGCCCTGGTTGAATGATGTTACGCGTGCTGCCAGGCGCGAGAGAAAATGGAAATCAGATAAATTGCAAGTTTCCTTTCAGATGTTGAGGGACAGTTGGCATCGGTATCAAAAAATAGTTAAATCAGCTAGGAGCAGGTATTTTACAGACATAATTGATTCTAACAGCCACAACCTTTGTGTGCTTTTTATACGCCCGTTGTAATAAGACGGGACGTATTATGGTATGGCGCTGTCCGTCCGTCCGTCCGTCCGTCTGTGGACACATTAAAGCTTTGTAGTGTCTTTAAGTTCTGTTGCTGCAATCTGATTGGTGGAATTCCGATTCTAGAATGTGATGATGTCATACTCATACTCCTACTGCAAGAGCCAGATTTCCCTATTGATTATCCGTCCGTCTGTCCGTCTGTCCGTCTGTCCGTCTGTCTGTGGACAATTTCTTGTCCGCGCTCTAACTCCACAACCGTCTCACGTAGGAATGTCAAACTTCCAAACTGCACCAACAATTCATCTTTAACTAGGTTTGACAAATTCTAACTTAATTCTATATACAATAATTCAAAGTACGGGCGAATTTTGCTCCGCTGGAGGAGCTCTTGTTAAAACTGTTAAATCAGTTCTTAGTGTTCCACAAGCCGGTCCGGATGACCCATCAAAACTGTGTGAGGAGTTTTTATGATTTTTTATGAACAAGGTGCAGACTACCAGGGCCCGTATTAGTCCTCCTCAAAATGAGCCTGATATTGCTGTAACATGTACTGCTGTCTTTCATGACTATGAGCCTGTTACATTGTCCTTTGTAGAAAAAGTGTTTGGTCAGATGAAACCTACTGGCTCTCCCAACGATGTGATTCCCCCTCGTCTTTTTAAAGAAGTGTTCCCCACATTGGCCCCTTATGTCTTAGATATTGTTAATGTTTGCCTTCTCAACGGACTTGTACCTTCTAGTTTTAAACATGCAGTTGTTCAGCCATTGATAAAGAAACTTGGCCTGGGTCACACTGAGCTCTTAAACTACAGGCCAATTTCTAAGCTGCCTCTGGTATCAAAACTTCTAGAGAAAATTGTGTACTTGCTGCTGAGCTCTTTCTTAAATGAAAACCGGATTTAAAAAAGGCCATAGTACAGTCCCTGACAAAAGTCTTGTCGCTTATCTATTTTGTAGAAACAAAAGCTTATAACCTGACTTTAAATTAATCGATTGGTTTTATAAAGGTCTCATATGAAAGTTAAAACCCTCCCAAATTATGCTCAATATACTAAAATAAATTTGCTTCACTGAAGAAACATTGATCATTTAATGAACACAGAAAAGTCAGATTTTGACAAGACAAAAGTCTTGTCTCCTTGTCATATGATGCACCCAGTCCTCGATTACAGCCTCACCTGTGATCAGTTACTGATCAGTCACTTAGTGGGTGTGTATAAAAAGAACCCCAGCACACCAGACCCTCACATCAACTGCAACTTGACCTCTGACAACCTGCCTAAGATCCACCCTGAGACCAAAGCGTTAATTATCAAGAGGCTGAAGACCAGATCCACTGCGGAGGTGGCTGACACCTTCAATGTGTCTCAGCGTCAAGTACAAAGAATAAGAAAAAGATCTGAAAAGACTGGGTCAAGTCCCTGTGTCAACCAGAACAGTTTGTAGAATTCTGTCTCGAAATGGCCTCCATGGTCGAATCAGTGCACAGAAACCAGCACTAAACAAAAGGCAATTAAAACAAGAGCTCCGCCAGTGGGGCAAAATACGCCCGTACTTTGAATTATTGTATATAGAATTCTAGAATCGGAATTCCACCAATGAGATTGCAGCAACAGAACTTAAAGACACTACAAAGCTTTAATGTGTCAAAGCTCAAAGAAGCAGAGAATGTGGGTTGTTCTCGCTTTCAGCAGCAGAACATTTGAGAAGAGAGTTCAGATCTTTCATGAAGACAAAGCTTCAAAGACTTCAAAGCTTTGAAGTGTCCACAGACGGACAGACGGACGGACGGACGGACGGACAGCGCCATACCATAATACGCCCGTTGTAATAAGACGGGACGTCTTATTACAACGGGCGTATAAAAACATGTGCCATTTGCCAAGGCCCACAGCCTGCTAAAAGGATGGACACTGGAAAAGTGGCAGAAGGTGGATTTCTCAGATGAATCCTCGGTTGAATTACATCACAGCTGCTGCAAATATTGCAGGAGACCTACTGGAGCCCACATGGATCCAAGATTCACCCAGAAAACAGTTAAGTTTGGTGGTGGAAAAATCATGGTCTGGGGTTACATCCAGTATGGGGGTGTGCGAGACATTTGCAGGGTGGAAGGCAAAATCAATAGCCTAAAATATCAAGAAGTATTAGCACCTCTTACATTCCCAACCATAAAAGGGGTCAAATTTTGCAGCAGGATGGTGCTCCATCACATACTTCTATCTCTACATCAAAGTTCCTCAAGGCGAAGAAGATCAAGGTGCTCCAGGACTGGCCCAGTCACCAGACATGAACATCACTGAGCATGTCTGGGGTAGAATGAAAGAGGAAGCATGGAAGGCAAAACCAAAGAATCCTGATGAACTCTGGGAGGCCTGTAAGACACTTTCTTTGCTATTCCTGATGACTTCATCAACAAATTGTATGAATCATTGTCGAACCGCATGGATGGAGTCCTTCAAGCTCATGGAAGTCATACAAGATATTAAATATGGATCTCACAGCACCACTACTTAATTATACGCCCGTTTTGAAGACGGGACGTATTATGGTATGGCGCTGTCCGTCCGTCCGTCCGTCTGTCCGTCTGTGGACACTTCAAATCTTTGAAGTCTTGAAGCTTTGAAGTTTAAAGTTCAAAGGTGACACACAGTTCCAGCTGCAGCGGTTGCTAGGCAACGGGAGAGAGAGAATACAAGACAACTACACATTACCTTGTCCGCGCTCTAGCTCGACAACCGTCTTACCTAGGAATGTCAAACTTCATGGCTGGACACCCCATGGGTCAAGGATGTTCCTTATTGATTTCAAGGTCACAGGGTCAAAGGTCAAGGTCACGGCCCGACCCTTTGCGAAAACCTTGTCAGTATTGGAATCTTCCAAACTGCACCAACAATTCATCTTTAACTAGGTTTGACCAATTCTAACTTAATTCTATATACAATAATTCAAAGTACGGGCGTATTTTGCCCCGCTGGAGGAGCTCTTGTTCACTGATGTTATGCAACATATTTTTATACGCCCGTGATAAAACGGGACGTATTATGGTATGGCGCTGTCCGTCCGTCCGTCCGTCTATCTGTCTGTGGACACTTCAAAGCTTTGTAGTGTCTTTAAGTTCTGTTGCTGCGATCTGATTGGTGGAATTCGATTCTAGAATGTGATGATGTCATACTCATACTCCTACTGCAAGAGCCAGATTTCCTATTGATTATCCGTCTGTCCGTCTGTCTGTCCGTCTGTCCGTCTGTCTGTGGACAATTTCTTGTCCGCGCTCTAACTCCACAACCGTCTCACCTAGGAATGTCAAACTTCCAAACTGCACCAACAATTCATCTTTAACTAGGTTTGACAAATTCTAACTTAATTCTATATACAATAATTCAAAGTACGGGCGTATTTTGCCCCGCTGGAGGAGTTCTTGTTGTATTTGAAGTAAATTATTTGTTCAATTTTCTGTAGGCAACAAAACTTTTGTCTTGCCAAAACCAGTCAATTAATCAATTAATTTAAAGTCAGGTTATAAGCTTTTGTTTCTACAAAATGGATAAGCGACAAGACTTTTGTCAGGGACTGTACGGAGACTGCTCTGCTGAGGGTTTTTAATGACATTCTTCTGGCCTCAGACTCTGGAGACACTGTTGCTCTGCTGTTATTGGACCTTACTGCAGCATTTGATACAGTGGACCACCAGATTCTATTGTCACGCTTGGAAAACTGGGTGGGCATTAGGGGCTTGGCTATGTCCTGCTTTAGGTCCTACTTGTCCAACAGAAGTTTTTCAGTTCAAGTTGGTGATGCTATGTCCTCCTCTGCCCCGTTGACATGTGGAGTTCCTCAAGGGTCAGTCCTTGGACCTCTGCTATTTTCCCTTTACCTGCTGCCTCTTGGGTCAATTTTACATAAATACAATGTGTCTTTCCATTTTTATGTAGACGACTGTCAGATTTATGTACCTCTGAAGCAGTCAAAGGACCTCCTAGATCAGTGGTTCTTAACCGGGGTTCGATCGAACCCCAGGGGTTCGGTGAGTCAATCTCAGGGGTTCGGCAGGGGTCAAGACACACATCCAACTCATATGATTCATGATGACTCGCCCCGTTTGGCCGTTATTGGCTGCAGGAAATTTTTTGCGTGCAATAGTCTTGTGACTGTCGTGATGGTGTCGTGTCATTTCTTTCTTAATATTTTCCCTTCATACTAACTATGTCGAGCAAAAAAAGAAAGTGGTCGGACGAATATGTGCAATATGGATTCACATGTGTGCACCAATAAAATATATATATACCTATGTTTTGAATTTGAAAAAAAAAAACAAAAACATTTTATTTTTCCAATTAAGAAGGGTTCGGTGAATGCGCATATGAAATTACTGGGGTTCAGTACCTCCAACAAGGTTAAGAACCACTGTCCTAGATTGTCTTAGTGAGGTGAAAGCATGGATGACTTGTAACTTTCTCCATTTTAATGAGAACAAGAGCTCCTCCAGCGGGGCAAAATACGCCCGTACTTTGAATTATTGTATATAGAATTCTAGAATCGGAATTCCACCAATCAGATCGCAGCAACAGAACTTAAAGACACTACAAAGCTTTAATGTGTCAAAGCTCAAAGAAGCAGAGAATGTGGGTTGTTCTCGCTTTCAGCAGCAGAAAATTTGAGAAGAGAGTTCAGATCTGTCATGAAGACAAAGCTTCAAAGACTTCAAAGCTTTGAAGTGTCCACGGACAGACAGACAGATGGACGGACAGCGCCATACCATAATGCGTCCGTCTTACACAACGGGCGTATAATAATTCAAAGTACGGGCGTATTTTGCCTCGCTGGCGGAGCTCTTGTTCGAGCTGTTTTGTAGAAGTTTCCGAGGTGCTCTTAAACGCGTCAGTGCGTCTTGGTTTCCATGGTTACATCGCTGAGTGCAGGTAGGTTTTACATCGTCTTTTTTATACGCCCGTTCTAAGCTTTGAAGTCTTTGAAGCTTTGTCTTCATGAAGAGGCAAAACATGTGGGGCATGTGCC
The DNA here is from genome assembly GCA_030686955.1 of Odontamblyopus rebecca. Taxonomy (NCBI): domain Eukaryota; kingdom Metazoa; phylum Chordata; class Actinopteri; order Gobiiformes; family Gobiidae; genus Odontamblyopus; species Odontamblyopus rebecca. The sequence goes on from CM060661.1 coordinate 38,755,788, forward strand.
GATATATATATAAGGTATACTGTATTTGTGTATTTTATTGTATATTTTTGTATCGATCCATGCTGTAGGTCAGTGGTATCAATTTTATGTGACTTCAGGTAATTCAATAATTCAAAGTACGGGCGTATTTTGCCCGCTGGCGGAGCTCTTGTTTCCTTGTAATTGTGCCTGCATTTTAATTTTCTGCTGGCTGGTAGATGCCACAATATTTCAGGTCTCATAGTTTTCTGTATATGCTTTGTCCATTGCAGGTTGTCTCATCTTTGTATTTTGAATTTAAGTCATCCATCTCACTATGGGCAGCCTGCTGAGCGGGGCCAGTAAAGGGCCCAGTGGCATTCAGTCAGCACAGACCTCATCACGTCACATATGCCACTCGCTGCTTGATGAGAAACAATAAAGCTAAAATTCCCGCTGCCCCAACAAAGGAGCCATGCATCCGCTGCTGTCCCTGTGTGTTGTCTGGCTGCTGTCCATGGCCTTGGCACTAGAAGAAGACTTCCCAGTGAACTCTTTTCCCCGTAGAACTGTCCCCTATCATCGTAAGTGCTTTCTTTTAATATGAAATAACATATCTGTTCCAACAGCTGGATTTGTTTATTGATTATGACACAAACTGATGATAGCTGTTTATAAATCAGTCATGTTTTACTTTCAGGGGATAATATTTACTTGTTTCATGAGGAAGGTTTCTTCAACTATTCCACTATGCTGTTAAGAGAAGACTTGGGCCTGTTGATTATTGGAGCCTGGGAGGCAGTTTATGCTGTAGATCTCCATGATGTCTCTAAAAAGTTGGCTTCAGTAAGAAAACATTTAGTTAATGCTAACATTGTCAATGATAAAATAATGCAATAACAGTTTGTTCTAGGAGCACAAAAGTCCCAATTCTCACTAGTAACACGGAAATTTCAATAGTTCTGCTTGATCAAGACTGACCACAGTTTAATTGCACACTTAGGTGAAATGGGAAGTGACACAAAAACAAAGAGAAGATTGTGGAAACAAAGGGAAAAACCCAGAGGTATGACATTGCTCTATTTTGCCCTTATTTTGGGACAGTGAGTTTTTATCAGAGGTGTCTGTTACAGACTGAGTGCAAGAACTACATTAGAATCATCCATGAACTGGAAGACAACAGAATGTATGTGTGTGGGACTAATGCATTTGACCCAAAGTGTGACTACATGGTGAGATATATTTATACATATAGATATATATATATCCCTATATCTATATGTGAACTAAAAAAATGTGGCTTGTATTATCTACCAGTCTTATGTAGAGGGGAAAATGATGCTTGAAAATAAGACTGAAGATGGCAGAGGCAAATGTCCATTTGATCCATATCAAAAATATGCTTCTCTCATGGTTGGTATGTGGCCTTCATGATTTGTTAGTATAAGCTTAAATCTTTGAATGAATCTAGTATTTTGTGCATTTTCATAACACTGCTCCTGTGTTTTATAGATGATTACTTGTACTCTGCTACTTCTATGAACTTCAGGGGTCAGATCCTGTCCTTATCCGGAATCTTGAAGTTTTAATTCGAACTGAGTCCAAAACCTCATGGCTCAACGGTAAGATAAACTGTTAGTTTAGTTCATAGACCCTATATATGAATGGACATAGCTAACGCGCTGAGCCGCTGCGTGCCAAATAGGAAGTGCTCCAGGAGGCTCCTTCTCTCCCTTTCTCTCATTGACTTACATTGGGGTCTTATCACCCCTCTCTCTGTAACTGCTGCACTGAGCCTCATTACTTTGATCTTAATATGTTCATATGAACCCGCTCTACATGATCCTACATTTTTTATACGCCCGTTGTAAGACGGGATGTATTATGGTATGGCGCTGTCCGTCTGTCCGTCTGTCTGTGGACAATTTCTTGTCCGCGCTCTAGCTCGACAACCGTCTCACCTAGGAATGTCAAACTTCCAAACTGCACCAACAATTCATCTTTAACTGGGTTTGACAAATTCTAACTTAATTCTATATACAATAATTCAAAGTACGGGCGAATTTTGCTCCGCTGGAGGAGCTCTTGTTAAAACTGTTAAATCAATTCTTAGTGTTCCACAAGCCGGTCCGGATGACCCATCAAAACTGTGTGAGGAGTTTTTATGATTTTTTATGAACAAGGTGCAGACTACCAGGGCCCATATTAGTCCTCCTCTAAATGAGCCTGATATTGCTGTAACATGTACTGCTGTCTTTCATGACTATGAGCCTGTTACATTGTCCTTTGTAGAAAAAGTGTTTGGTCAGATGAAACCTACTGGCTCTCCCAACGATGTGATTCCCCCTCGTCTTTTTAAAGAAGTGTTCCCCACATTGGCCCCTTATGTCTTAGATATTGTTAATGTTTGCCTTCTCAACGGACTTGTACCTTCTAATTTTAAACATGCAGTTGTTCAGCCATTGATAAAGAAACTTGGCCTGGGTCACACTGAGCTCTTAAACTACAGGCCAATTTCTAAGCTGCCTCTGGTATCAAAACTTCTAGAGAAAATTGTGTACTTGCTGCTGAGCTCTTTCTTAAATGAAAACCGGATTTAAAAAAGGCCATAGTACAGTCCCTGACAAAAGTCTTGTCGCTTATCTATTTTGTAGAAACAAAAGCTTATAACCTGACTTTAAATTAATCGATTGGTTTTATAAAGGTCTCATATGAAAGTTAAAACCCTCCCAAATTATGCTCAATATACTAAAATAAATTTGCTTCACTGAAGAAACATTGATCATTCAATGAACACAGAAAAGTCAGATTTTGACAAGACAAAAGTCTTGTCTCCTTGTCATATGATGCACCCAGTCCTAGATTCCAGCCTCACCTGTGATCAGTTACTGATCAGTCACTTAGTGGGTGTGTATAAAAAGAACCCCAGCACACCAGACCTTCACATCAACTGCAACTTGACCTCTGACAACCTGCCTAAGATCCACCCTGAGACCAAAGCGTTAATTATCAAGAGGCTGAAGACCAGATCCACTGCGGAGGTGGCTGACACCTTCAATGTGTCTCAGCGTCAAGTACAAAGAATAAGAAAAAGATCTGAAAAGACTGGGTCAAGTCCCTGTGTCAACCAGAACAGTTTGTAGAATTCTGTCTCGAAATGGCCTCCATGGTCGAATCAGTGCACAGAAACCAGCACAAAACAAAAGGCAATTAAAACAAGAGCTCCGCCAGTGGGGCAAAATACGCCCGTACTTTGAATTATTGTATATAGAATTCTAGAATCGGAATTCCACCAATGAGATTGCAGCAACAGAACTTAAAGACACTACAAAGCTTTAATGTGTCAAAGCTCAAAGAAGCAGAGAATGTGGGTTGTTCTCGCTTTCAGCAGCAGAACATTTGAGAAGAGAGTTCAGATCTGTCATGAAGACAAAGCTTCAAAGACTTCAAAGCTTTGAAGTGTCCACAGACGGACAGACGGACGGACGGACGGACGGACAGCGCCATACCATAATACGCCCGTTGTAATAAGACGGGACGTCTTATTACAACGGGCGTATAAAACCGTGTGGCATTTGCCAAGGCCCACAGCCTGCTAAAAGGATGGACACTGGAAAAGTGGCAGAAGGTGGATTTCTCAGATGAATCCTCGGTTGAATTACATCACAGCAGCTGCAAATATTGCAGGAGACCTACTGGAGCCCACATGGATCCAAGATTCACCGAGAAAACAGTTAAGTTTGGTGGTGGAAAAATCATGGTCTGGGGTTACATCCAGTATGGGGGTGTGCGAGACATTTGCAGGGTGGAAGGCAAAATCAATAGCCTAAAATATCAAGAAGTATTAGCACCTCTTACATTCCCAACCATAAAAGGGGTCCAGTTTTGCAGCAGGATGGTGCTCCATCACATACTTCTATCTCTACATCAAAGTTCCTCAAGGCGAAGAAGATCAAGGTGCTCCAGGACCGGCCCAGTCACCAGACATGAACATCACTGAGCAGGTCTGGGGTAGAATGAAAGAGGAAGCATGGAAGGCAAAACCAAAGAATCCTGATGAACTCTGGGAGGCCTGTAAGACACTTTCTTTGCTATTCCTGATGACTTCATCAACAAATTGTATGAATCATTGTCGAACCGCATGGATGGAGTCCTTCAAGCTCATGGAAGTCATACAAGATATTAAATATGGATCTCACAGCACCACTACTTAATTATACGCCCGTTTTGAAGACGGGACGTATTATGGTCCGTCCGTCTGTCCGTCTGTGGACACTTCAAATCTTTGAAGTCTTTGAAGCTTTGAAGTTTAAAGTTCAAAGGTGACACACAGTTCCAGCTGCAGCGGTTGCTAGGCAACGGGAGAGAGAGAATACAAGACAACTACACATTACCTTGTCCGCGCTCTAGCTCGACAACCGTCTCACCTAGGAATGTCAAACTTCATGGCTGGACACCCCATGGGTCAAGGATGTTCCTTATTGATTTCAAGGTCACAGGGTCAAAGGTCAAGGTCACGGCCCGACCCTTTGTGAAAACCTTGTCAGTATTGGAATCTTCCAAACTGCACCAACAATTCATCTTTAACTAGGTTTGACCAATTCTAACTTAATTCTATATACAATAATTCAAAGTACGGGCGTATTTTGCCCCGCTGGAGGAGCTCTTGTTCACTGATGTTATGCAACATATTTTTATACGCCCGTGATAAAACGGGACGTATTATGGTATGGCGCTGTCCGTCCGTCCGTCCGTCTATCTGTCTGTGGACACTTCAAAGCTTTGTAGTGTCTTTAAGTTCTGTTGCTGCAATCTGATTGGTGGAATTCCGATTCTAGAATGTGATGATGTCATACTCATACTCCTACTGCAAGAGCCAGATTTCCCTATTGATTATCCGTCTGTCCGTCTGTCTGTCCGTCTGTCCGTCTGTCTGTGGACAATTTCTTGTCCGCGCTCTAACTCCACAACCGTCTCACCTAGGAATGTCAAACTTCCAAACTGCACCAACAATTCATCTTTAACTAGGTTTGACAAATTCTAACTTAATTCTATATACAATAATTCAAAGTACGGGCGTATTTTGCCCCGCTGGAGGAGTTCTTGTTGTATTTGAAGTAAATTATTTGTTCAATTTTCTGTAGGCGACAAAACTTTTGTCTTGCCAAAACCAGTCAATTAATCAATTAATTTAAAGTCAGGTTATAAGCTTTTGTTTCTACAAAATGGATAAGCGACAAGACTTTTGTCAGGGACTGTACGGAGACTGCTCTGCTGAGGGTTTTTAATGACATTCTTCTGGCCTCAGACTCTGGAGACACTGTTGCTCTGCTGTTATTGGACCTTACTGCAGCATTTGATACAGTGGACCACCAGATTCTATTGTCACGCTTGGAAAACTGGGTGGGCATTAGGGGCTTGGCTATGTCCTGCTTTAGGTCCTACTTGTCCAACAGAAGTTTTTCAGTTCAAGTTGGTGATGCTATGTCCTCCTCTGCCCCGTTGACATGTGGAGTTCCTCAAGGGTCAGTCCTTGGACCTCTGCTATTTTCCCTTTACCTGCTGCCTCTTGGGTCAATTTTACATAAATACAATGTGTCTTTCCATTTTTATGTAGACGACTGTCAGATTTATGTACCTCTGAAGCAGTCAAAGGACCTCCTAGATCAGTGGTTCTTAACCGGGGTTCGATCGAACCCCAGGGGTTCGGTGAGTCAATCTCAGGGGTTCGGCAGGGGTCAAGACACACATCCAACTCATATGATTCATGATGACTCGCCCCGTTTGGCCGTTATTGGCTGCAGGAAATTTTTTGCGTGCAATAGTCTTGTGACTGTCGTGATGGTGTCGTGTCATTTCTTTCTTAATATTTTCCCTTCATACTAACTATGTCGAGCAAAAAAAGAAAGTGGTCGGACGAATATGTGCAATATGGATTCACATGTGTGCACCAATAAAATATATATATACCTATGTTTTGAATTTGAAAAAAAAAACAAAAACATTTTATTTTTCCAATTAAGAAGGGTTCGGTGAATGCGCATATGAAATTACTGGGGTTCAGTACCTCCAACAAGGTTAAGAACCACTGTCCTAGATTGTCTTAGTGAGGTGAAAGCATGGATGACTTGTAACTTTCTCCATTTTAATGAGAACAAGAGCTCCGCCAGCGGGCCAAAATACGCCCGTACTTTGAATTATTGTATATAGAATTCTAGAATCGGAATTCCACCAATCAGATCGCAGCAACAGAACTTAAAGACACTACAAAGCTTTAATGTGTCAAAGCTCAAAGAAGCAGAGAATGTGGGTTGTTCTCGCTTTCAGCAGCAGAAAATTTGAGAAGAGAGTTCAGATCTGTCATGAAGACAAAGCTTCAAAGACTTCAAAGCTTTGAAGTGTCCACGGACAGACAGACAGACGGACGGACAGCGCCATACCATAATGCGTCCCGTCTTACACAACGGGCGTATAATAATTCAAAGTACGGGCGTATTTTGCCCCGCTGGCGGAGCTCTTGTTCGAGCTGTTTTGTAGAAGTTTCCGAGGTGCTCTTAAACGCGTCAGTGCGTCTTGGTTTCCATGGTTACATCGCTGAGTGCAGGTAGGTTTTACATCGTCTTTTTATACGCCCGTTCTAAGCTTTGAAGTCTTTGAAGCTTTGTCTTCATGAAGAGGCAAAACATGTGGGGCATGTGCCGATATATATATAAGGTCTACTGTATTTGTGTATTTTATTGTATATTTTTGTATCGATCCATGCTGTAGGTCAGTGGTATCAATTTTATGTGACTTCAGGTAATTCAATAATTCAAAGTACGGGCGTATTTTGCCCCGCTGGCGGAGCTCTTGTTTCCCTTGTAATTGTGCCTGCATTTTAATTTTCTGCTGGCTGGTAGATGCACAATATTTCAGGTCTCATAGTTTTCTGTATATGCTTTGTCCATTGCAGGTTGTCTCATCTTTGTATTTTGAATTTAAGTCATCCATCTCACTATGGGCAGCCTGCTGAGCGGGGCCAGTAAAGGGCCCAGTGGCATTCAGTCAGCACAGACCTCATCACGTCACATATGCCACTCGCTGCTTGATGAGAAACAATAAAGCTAAAATTCCCGCTGCCCCAACAAAGGAGCCATGCATCCGCTGCTGTCCCTGTGTGTTGTCTGGCTGCTGTCCATGGCCTTGGCACTAGAAGAAGACTTCCCAGTGAACTCTTTTCCCCGTAGAACTGTCCCCTATCATCGTAAGTGCTTTCTTTTTAATATGAAATAACATATCTGTTCCAACAGCTGGATTTGTTTATTGATTATGACACAAACTGATGATAGCTGTTTATAAATCAGTCATGTTTTACTTTCAGGGGATAATATTTACTTGTTTCATGAGGAAGGTTTCTTCAACTATTCCACTATGCTGTTAAGAGAAGACTTGGGCCTGTTGATTATTGGAGCCCGGGAGGCAGTTTATGCTGTAGATCTCCATGATGTCTCTAAAAAGTTGGCTTCAGTAAGAAAACATTTAGTTAATGCTAACATTGTCAATGATAAAATAATGCAATAACAGTTTGTTCTAGGAGCACAAAAGTCCCAATTCTCACTAGTAACACGGAAATTTCAATAGTTCTGCTTGATCAAGACTGACCACAGTTTAATTGCACACTTAGGTGAAATGGGAAGTGACACAAAAACAAAGAGAAGATTGTGGAAACAAAGGAAAAAACCCAGAGGTATGACATTGCTCTATTTTGCCCTTATTTTGGGACAGTGAGTTTTTATCAGAGGTGTCTGTTACAGACTGAGTGCAAGAACTACATTAGAATCATCCATGAACTGGAAGACAACAGAATGTATGTGTGTGGGACTAATGCATTTGACCCAAAGTGTGACTACATGGTGAGATATATTTATACATATAGATATATATATATCCCTATATCTATATGTGAACTAAAAAAATGTGGCTTGTATTATCTACCAGTCTTATGTAGAGGGGAAAATGATGCTTGAAAATAAGACTGAAGATGGCAGAGGCAAATGTCCATTTGATCCATATCAAAAATATGCTTCTCTCATGGTTGGTATGTGGCCTTCATGATTTGTTAGTATAAGCTTAAATCTTTGAATGAATCTAGTATTTTGTGCATTTTCATAACACTGCTCCTGTGTTTTATAGATGATGACTTGTACTCTGCTACTTCTATGAACTTCCAGGGGTCAGATCCTGTCCTTATCCGGAATCTTGAAGTTTTAATTCGAACTGAGTCCAAAACCTCATGGCTCAACGGTAAGATAAACTGTTAGTTTAGTTCATAGACCCTATATATGAATGGACATAGCTAACGCGTTGAGCCGCTGCGTGCCAAATAGGAAGTGCTCCAGGAGGCTCCTTCTCTCCCTTTCTCTCATTGACTTACATTGGGGTCTTATCACCCCTCTCTCTGTAACTGCTGCACTGAGCCTCATTACTTTGATCTTAATATGTTCATATGAACCCGCTCTACATGATCCTACATTTTTTATACGCCCGTTGTAAGACGGGACGTATTATGGTATGGCGCTGTCCGTCTGTCCGTCTGTCTGTGGACAATTTCTTGTCCGCGCTCTAACTCCACAACCGTCTCACCTAGGAATGTCAAACTTCCAAACTGCACCAACAATTCATCTTTAACTGGGTTTGACAAATTCTAACTTAATTCTATATACAATAATTCAAAGTACGGGCGTATTTTGCCCCGCTGGCGGAGCTCTTGTTCACTATTTTGTCTGTCAAATAAAACCCCTATTCATAGCATAGGGCCTGACTGCAGATTCGCTCCTGTAACCGTGAGCATCGCGAGCCTCATTTGAGCACCACTGAACACTATGGGTGACCTCACACTCGCTAAGTCCACTTTTATATATGGTCTGTGGTTTGGTTGTATGAGTTTTGTGACACTGAGACACTGAATATGACATCATGTTTGTTTTAATATCTGTGACAGAGCCCCACTTTGTGGCACTGGCCCATGTGCCTGAGAGTGTTAACAGTATCACTGGAGATGATGACAAGGTCTACCTATTCTTTAGTGAGACTGCAGTAGAGTGTGACTGCTACAATAAGCTTGTGGTGTCACGTGTGGCCCGTGTGTGCAAGGTAAATGTGTCTAATTTAAAAAAAAAAAAAAATTTTTTACAAATCTTTCATAAATCAAAACAGCAGATGTGGTCAGTACCAAGTGTGCAACAACAACACCTGTCCACAATGAGGCCTGTTACTTTTCAGTTTTCTGGTGCTTAGGTGCTTAGCTGTGTTCCCTTCTCACACAGGGTGATCTGGGAGGGGAGAGGACCCTGCAGAAAAAGTGGACTTCTTTCTTGAAGGCTAGACTGGAATGTCCCGTCCTAGAGTCTCAGCTGCCTTACATTATCCAGGACACTTACCGTTGGTGTGACCCCGAGAAGCCCTGGACTAGCTGTTTGTTTTACACCATCTTTACACCGCAGTATGTTACAAACCTTTGTTGGTGGTATATTTTGGTGCTACTTGTGCCTCATTTCTGTAATTCTGTGTTTTAGAGACAGGTCGGACTTGTCGGCTGTGTGTGTGTACAAAGTGTCAGACATCAGCAAAGTGTTTTCAGAGGGCATGTACAAGACCTCTGTCACTGTAGAGACGTATTTTGATAAATGGGTGACGTATAATGGAGAGGTCCCTTCTCCGCGGCCAGGAGCAGTGAGTTTTGCCCAGCACTTATTAAAAAAATCCTCAAAAGGATTTTTAAAGCAGGAAGTTGTCTCTTTGTTCTCTGATCCTATTGTCTCTGTTCTTTGCCAGTGTATTGACAATGCAGCTCGTAAAGCGGGTATAAATCAGACTTTACACCTCCCAGATCAGACACTTGAATTTGTCAAAAATAGGCCTCTCATGGACCAGGTCATTCAGCCCATTGGAGGAAAATCCAGTTTGGTGCGAAAGGGAGCCATGTTCACACGAATCATTGTTAACCAAGTGCAGGCTGAGGACAACAAAACATACCACGTTATGTTTATAGGCACAGGTTTGTGAAGGGCAGAAAAGAAATGCATTGTCTGTCTATACACATTTTGGTGAATATGTAGCAATACATTACAGTATATTTTTTCCAATGATTGCAGAAAATGGCACCATTGTGAAAGCTGTGAACTATAATGGCGAAATGTTCATGATTGAGGAAGTACATGTCTTTAAATCAGCAGAACCCATTAAGATCCTTCGTTTTTCCACTGTCACAGTAAGTCTTCTGAGATGCGTGTCAGTAATTTGGTTTCTTTTCACATTAACCAATCTGTAAGTATATGGTTTATATGTACAGAATCAGCTGTATGCTGGCTCAGACTCTGGAGTAGTGCAGATTCCTTTGGCCACCTGTGAAAGGTCTTCCACCTGTATGGACTGTGTTCTTAACAGAGACCCATACTGTGGCTGGGACGACAGGGCAGGGAAATGTGTGGCTCTTTCAAAATTGCAAAAGTAAGTGGCTGTGTTCTCATATAATCTGATTGTGGGAATAAAATATATACTATGAATATTTACATCAGCTTAAACATTTTTCCTAGTAAACTCATTCAAAGTGTACAAGATGGCGATGCATCTCTTTGCCCAAAACCTGGTGAGTACAAAGACATGACAATGGACAATATTTCAATATAATCACACTTACTTTTGTTACCCCAAATAGAACTAATTAGCCCCACTGGTGTTGCTCAAAACCTGAATATTTAGCTTTATAGAAGTATTTCCAGGGAGCTGGGGGGTAACAGCTTCACACATCCTGTATTAGGAACTTGAGCCAATTTTATACAATTTCCTTGCCATGAATATCCAAATAGTTTTAGATCAGCAGCCTTGTTATAGAAAAAGTGATGCCGCTGTTCTGTTGAAGGAGTCTGTGCAACTTCCAATCAAATACTTTTTTTAGCAGCATGGGCCAATTGGGGGAGGCTCAGAATTTCTGACAAGTCAGAACAGTTTTCAGCAAGAAATGTTGAGTGTGAGCGCTTGTCAAAATGATAGATCTCATTAAAAAATCTGAAGTTTTATGATTTTGATAAGTAATAGAACTCTAATATTACATTTAAAGGTGTCCTGTTGTCTCCACAGAGGTTATTGTTTTGTCTGGAAGATCCTGATATGGCGTAAAACATACTTACATTTACTCAGTAACATGGGTTTTATTGACTGCAAAACTTGCATTCTTACTATGAGTGGGCTTGCCTCTCCACAGATCTGATATGTAATTTGACCCTGTGGTGTCACCTGCTGTCTCCATAGAAATAAATAAGTGTAATGCCACACTGTAGAACATCTCTATGGAAAGAAGCAGGTGACTGATGGTTACTTTTAAGAGTATATGGCTGCTTCAAGCTTACAGTCTCTTGCACATTTAAAATCCCTACTTAAAATGTTTGGATCCAGCAAATCCAAACTGAAAAATGTATAATTTTCCTTGATTTTTATTGTGTTAATTTAACTCTGGCTCTGGTTACTTTCAGCCCCATCTACACCTGTTAATCAGTCTGTTTGGATTGGTGGAAACCTGAAGCTTCACTGCACTAATCCATCCAATCACGCTGCAACCATCTGGGAGCAAGACAGGCAAACACTGAGCCCTACACATCGTCACCATTTTTTAAAAGATGGTTTGCTGATTTTAAATGTCTCAGACTCAGATGCTGGTCTGTACAGTTGTCTCTCAGTCGAACGCTCCAAAATTAATGAGCACATAAGCACTGTAGTTGAATACCAGGTTTCAATAACCTTGTGTAAAAAGGGGGATGACATTCAGTGTCCTCATGGCCCTTCTGTTACAGGCTTACATGTTGGTATTGCAATCTTTGCAACTGGTTTATTTGGGCTATTTTCATGGAATATATACAAAGGACACTTTAGCCAGTCATGCAGAAACAAGAGAGGATAACTGTCTCCTCAGGTCTGAGGAGATGGCCTTGGTCTCCAGTAACAACATGCAAAGGACAGGGGCTGAAAATAAGCCCCTAGTGTTTGACACAAACAATAGCAGCAGTAATAATAACCACAACAATGGAGAAGCCACATAGTGTTACTGAAAGGAAGTTGCAGATAAGTTTGAACTGGTACCCTATTTGAAAAGTTTCACTTTTAAAATTCCTAGTTCTAATAAGTAAACATATTTTTACAATGAGCAAAAGGTGCCTTTTATTTTTATTAATGCCGCTGCATTTTTGTTACATTAATGTTATGTTTATGTTTGTCAATGCATATTTAGAGATACTGACATGGACTGTAAAAAAATATGAAAAAAATTTCCTCTTGCTGTTCATGTGTGTTATTTTGCGTTTCAGTATACAGTGTTAACAAGAGCTCCTCCAGCGGGGCAAAATACGCCCGTACTTTGAATTATTGTATATAGAATTAAGTTAGAATTTGTCAAACCTAGTTAAAGATGAATTGTTGGTGCAGTTTGGAAGATTCCAATACTGACAAGGTTTTCGCAAAGGGTCGGGCCGTGACCTTGACCTTTGACCCTGTGACCTTGAAATCAATAGGGAACATCCTTGACCCATGGGGTGTCCAGCCATGAAGTTTGACATTCCTAGGTAAGACGGTTGTCGAGCTAGAGTGCGGACAAGAAATTGTCCACAGACGGACGGACAGACGGACGGACGGACGGACAGCGCCATACCATAATACGTCCCGTTTTATCACGGGCGTATAATAAAACTGAAGTTGTGTTGTTTACTCCTGGTGACTTAGCTGCTGTTGTTCCTTCTGAATTGGGCTCCTTGACCAAGGCCATAAACCCTGTGGTCACAAACCTGAGTGTAAAACTCGACTCTTATCTGAAACTTGATGCTCAAATTAGACCAGTTTTTTTCAGCTGAGGCAACTTGCCAAAGTTAAATCGCTTTTATCTCGTCATAATTTTGAAAGTTTAATCCATGCTTTTTATCTCGTCATAATTTTGAAAGTTTAATCCATGCTTTTTATCTCCACACGGTTAGATTATTGCAATGCCTTATACTCAGGTCTCAACAAAACTCTTCTCTCCCGTCTTATTACCTACCTATATACAATAATTCAAAGTACGGGCGTATTTTGCCCCGCTGGAGGAGCTCTTGTTTATTCAGTGGTCGAGCTCGCACACACACACATATTCTGTGCTCCTCAATTAGATCATTGGAGGTTAGGGGCCTGTAGTCCAGACTGGCTCTGAAGTCTCTGATCATGCACATAATTTCATAGTTGGGTAAATTGACATCTACTTCTTGGGCCCTCTTTTCTCTGAGTTCCTGTTGCTGAAGTCGTCTTTTCTCGTGCTTTTCTTGAAGTTTTTCAACCTCTTTTACACAATTTGACTTCCTCCGAGCATTTTGCTGCTGTATTAGTGTTTGGTTGAAGGTGGATTGCAGCGCTATTGCTGGTGGTGGAGGTTCTGAGACTTGGCTGTGTTGACTTGGTCGGGCCCGGGTTGTTCCCACAGCAGCAGCTCTATTCTCCCGAAGTGCTGCTGTGGGAACAACCCGGGCCTCGGTATGGCGCTGTCCGTCCGTCTGTCCGTCCGTCCGTCCATCTGTGGACACTTCAAAGCTCGACCCTTTGCGAAAACCTGCCCGTTGCTCTTGCTAACTGTGATCGTTTCCATCTCTGTCTTTTTATCTTCCATCTCTGTCCTTTTATGTTACGTGCCGTAGATCTGAACTCTCTTCTCAAATGTTCTGCTGCTGAAAGCGAGAACAACCCACATTCTCTGCTTCTTTGAGCTTTGACACATTAAAGCTTTGTAGTGTCTTTAAGTTCTGTTGCTGCGATCTGATTGGTGGAATTCCGATTCTAGAATATGATGATGTCATACTCATACTCCTACTGCAAGAGCCAGATTTCCCTATTGATTATCCATCCGTCTGTCTGTCCGTCTGTCCGTCTGTCTGTGGACAATTTCTTGTCCGCGCTCTAACTCCACAACCGTCTCACTTAGGAATGTCAAACTTCCAAACTGCACCAACAATTAATCTTTAACTAGGTTTGACAAATTCTAACTTAATTCTATATACAATAATTCAAAGTACGGGCGTATTTTGCCCCGCTGGAGGAGCTCTTGTATATATATCGGCGCATGCCCCACATGTTTTGCCTCTTCATGAAGACAAAGCTTCAAAGACTTCAAAGCTTTGAAGTGTCCACAGACGGACGGACAGACGGACGGTTAATCAATAGGGAAATCTGGCTCAGATCTACGGCACGTAACATAAAAGGACAGAGATGGAAGATAAAAAGACAGAGATGGAAAGAGGCTTCACTTTCACTGTGAGAGGGCACAGAGACAGACATGTCTCTGTGCAAAGATATCCATTTTCAAATACAAAACCAAACATGAACACTGTGTTCGAGGAATTGAGGAGGGAGCAGAAGTCGTGCGATGCTTTGCTCAACGTGGCCGGCGTGCAATTCCCAGCACACAAACTGGTTCTGTGTAGCTGCAGCACATACTTTAAAAGCCTCTTCACTAACTGGTCCAGCCCTGACTGCCAGGTGTTTGAGATCTCCAATGTGTCAGCTGATATCATGAAGATTATCCTGGACTACTGCTACACCGGGGTGGTGCACATCACCCAGGAAAACCTCCAGGAGCTCTTTATAGCTGCTGACTACTTAGATGTGAGCGGCATTACCGAAGTCTGCTGTCAGGTCATGAAGGAGCAAATGTCCCCCAGTAACTGCATCACTGTATGGGGTATCTCAAACAAGTACTACTACCCCCAGCTGAGGAAACAAGCCTTCTTATACGTCCTAAAAGTCCGTCTGGGTCTGATCCCTGTTGATTACTTCACTCAGTGCATGAATAGATATAACCTGTCCCACTACATTCATAACTGGAAGATTGTGGAGGCGAAGATCATAAAGGTGATGTTGGATGAAAGAGCTAGGAGGTACAATGCCTCCCTGCCCCCCCTCGTCTAGCCACTCCAAGGCTGCCCAGTGCGGTGCTTATGGTTATTGGTGGCTATAGCCAAGACAGAAGAACCAACAGAATTGAAGTCTATGACAACCGCACCGATCGCTGGGTGGGTGTGGTTAATGATGACTGGACTCCAAGAGCCCATCACGGCACAGTGTTCCTTAATGGATCTGTGTACGTGATTGGAGGGTTTGACGGCAATCACCAGCTCAACACTACCTGCAAGTACGACCTGGCTATTCACACGTGGCAAGAAATGGCACCCATGCATTCAGGTAGGAGCTTCATTAGTGTGACTTTGCTGGATGGTTTGATCTACGCGATAGGCGGGTTCGATGGACTGGACTGGCTGAAGACAGCCGAAAGGTACTTGCCAGTGACCAATCAGTGGACCATGATTTCACCTATGAACGAAAAGAGGGGCGGTGCCAGCAGCACAGTGTACAATGGAAAGATCTACATTTGTGGAGGTTTTAATGGTGAACATGACCTGGCATCAGCTGACACTTACAACCCACTAACCGAACAGTGGACCATGATAGCAGATATGTCCACCATGCGCTCTGGGCTCAGTGTCATCGCCTATGCCAATGAAATCTACGCTGTTGGTGGGTTTAATGGGGATTCCCGTTTGAACACTGTTGAAGCCTATAACCCCGCAACCAACACGTGGCGCCCCCTACCCAACATGTGGACCGGGCGCAGCCACTTTGGCATCGAGGTTGTTGACAATCAGCTATATGTTGTAGGCGGGTACAATCGGGGCACCATTCATTGTGCTGAATGTTTTGATGCAAGGACCGGAGTTTGGACTCAGGTGCGGGACATGGAGATCCCTCGTTCTGCCCTGAGCTGCTGTGTGGTGTTTGACCTTCCCAACATGGCCGACTTTGCCCCGTCCCACCCTCCTCCTCATGACGATTCCACTGAGGAGTAGATGCGCACTCATTTAAACAAAAGCATAACTGCAAAAAAGTGTTCAGTTTTGTTGTTGTCGATTGTTTTTTTATACACTAGTGACAGTAGCTCATTTGATATAGTGCTCGTCCTCTAATTTGAAGGTTGCCAGTTCGAATCCCGCTCTCAACATACACATCATTGGGAGAGTGATCAGATCCTCTGGCCCACAGGTTGGTGGTTCGATTCCAGCTCCCAAAGAAGAATGCTGTTGTTGTGTCCTTTGGCGTGGTTCCCTGATGTAAAAGTGCTTTAAATGCATTGAAGGTGGAAAAGCTCTATATAAAATGTTACCATCAAATAGACTTTTTCCAGGTATTTAGTATGAAAAAGGGATGCACAAAAATGAGTACGACTGCTTCTTTCTGAGTACTTGAAGATACCGAGTACTGATACATGACATTATTTTTACATAGGTTTTATTATGAAGTAGATCTAATTAATTTCATAGGATTATTATAATATAGCCGACTTTTTCACTGGAACTCTTATCTGAGGGGCTGCTTGGAATTTCTGCTTCACTCTAGTTACAAAGAATTAAAAACTAATTTTGAGAATTAGCTTTAATATTTATTACTTTGTTTGATCAAACCTTTTCAGTCCGGGCTCCTCGGCTTTTGAATGACCTGCCTGAGGAGATAAGAATAGCACCATCAGTATCATCTTTTTAAAATAACTTCTTAAAACCCATTTTTATCAGCTGGCCTCCCTTTAACTGGTTATAGCTCGATTTTTTTTCCTTATTTCCTTTTATTCTATTGCTTTTTATTTATTTACTATAATCAATTGAATTGTTTGCATCATTGTCTGTTTTTGTATGCTTTCTGTATGCTATTTTTTATGCTTTTCGTATCGTTCATTGCTGCTTGTACAGCACCTTGTTTTTAAAACTGCTTTATGAATAAAGATTTATTACTATTATTATTATTATTCTGCAGCCTGGCCAATAAGTCACAATGCATTCACAACAGACGGCACCACTTGGCCACTTCAGCCTTCCCTATGTAAACACAAGCACTCTGCTGGTATCCTTTAAGAACCATACAGACCTCATAAATATGTTCATAGTTAATGTGACAGTAGCACAGCTGAGCTTAATGTGCAGAACTGTTAATGTTCATCCTTTATAGTCAACTCCTCGCTCCTCAGAGCTCACTGATCAAATTAAAACACAACACAGTTTTAGTGGTACTGGCACTTGGTATTGGCAGCACAATGACGATGAGCATCTGCTGTGAGACAGGTGCCTGACACTGGTATTGGTGCTTTCCTTGTATTCTTCTTATTACATGAGTAAGTAACAATACTGCAAAAAACACCCAATTTGAGCTTTTCTGAACAGTTTTAGTATGATTTAGAGCTTCATCAGAACAAGTATAAGATCTCATGGTAAAGGAAGTACTGAAATGACATGATGCACTACTCCAGATTTTTCTGTTCCAATACTGATGCCGATACTGAAAGCCGATATCAACTGATAGTAGGGCAGAGACTAAATAAAGCAAAACTATTATTTATTTCCTATAAACACACAGAGAATGGGTTTTGTAACTGTTATTTATCACTTTAACTAACTACTGGACAACTATTGGTAGGTGTTTGGGCAATGTATAGACCAAAATAGGATATGGACAGAACCGATAACCTATCCATAAAAATCATTGTATCGGAGCTCGTATGCTGGGGTCATGCACGGTTCGGTTGCGCTCGCGCTGGCCGTGCCGCGCTTTAGGTGCGATCCGGGTTTGGGCACGATTCTAAAGTCCTAGTGTGAGTTTGCCCCTAATGTCTGACACATGTAGAACGTTTAACTCGTCACGTTACGTCTGTGCGCAGTTCTCCTTATTGTGGCTGCAGAAGCACTCGCACATGTGCCTGTTTTGTTTACCACGTTCACACGACAAAATATTTACTCGCAAATGCGAGTGAAATGGGCGCACTGTAGAGCCCTGCTTAAAGAGGGGGGAATTTTACTTCTGTGGGGTAATAACTACTACCACAGTTCACTCAGGCACAGTTCACATTTAGTGTAGTTCAAAGTCGGGGCTGCGAGTCCATCTTATTCCTCCGAGGGGTTCAATACAGTTCTAATACAGGACTAATACAGATTTAAACCAGGTCTAAACCAGGACTAATATAGGGCTAAGCCAGATCTGAACTAGGTCTATACCAAAACTAAATCAGGTCTAAACTAGGTCTGAACCCGATCTGAACCAGGTCTAAAACAGGACCACTAGAGGACAAAACCATTGTTTAAGTCTTAACCAGGACTAAATCAGGTCTAATATACTGTACAGGACTAAACCTGGAGAAATACAGTGACAAAATCAGGTCTAAGCCAGGTCTAAACCAGGACTAATCCAGGTCTAAACCAGGACTAATATAGGGCTAAACCATGTCTAATTACTAAAAGTCTGACCCAGATCTAAACCAAAAGTAAACCAGGACTAAACTAGGTCTAAACCAGGTCTACAGCAGTTTTAAATAAGGTCTAAATCAAGACTAATTGAGGTCTAATACACATGTGACCTCAAAGTGGTGAACTGCGTCTGGACCTCAGTGAATGAGGTTCTATAGAGTTCACTAAAGAGTGCAGGTCAGTGTAGTGTTTGGGGTTTAGGGCCTAGGATGGACATTCAGACACTTCCAATGTAATTATTGACATTCAGCATTGTGTAACTATGGCAACGCACTCATGTCCACATAAGGAAAGATTCACCTGGCATCACCTGGCAACACGTTCCGTCAGACATTCTATTTCTTTGTGACATCATCAAGAGTCTCTTATAAAGGGTTCTGTAAGTATATAAGGGCGACACAGGTCCTGAGAAACTCACTTCAACTCAGACCTTCGACTGATACACAACTACGCAACTCGCAGAAACAAAGACGTCCAGCAGCAGCACCGGTGCAAAGTCGAGGTAATGACCAACTCTCAGTTCATTAAAGGTGCACTATGTCACTTTTATGGTCAAATCAAATGTAGTTAAAGATCATGCAAAATTTACTTTTCAGACTTTTAACCATGTTACAGTTGTTTCCCCTTCTCATTTACCCGCTTGAAGTTGTGTACCAAAAAGTTACATAGTGCTGCTTTAAGAATATCTCATGTGACCTTAGGTGTAAACAAGAGCTCCGCCAGCGGGGCAAAATACGCCCGTACTTTGAATTATTATACGCCCGTTGTAAGACGGGACGTATTATGGTATGGAGCTGTCCGTCTGTCCGTCTGTGGACAACCGTCTCACCTAGGAATGTCAAACTTCATGGCTGGACACCCCATGGGTCAAGGATGTTCCCCATTGATTTCAAGGTCACAGAGTCAAAGGTCAAGGTCACGGCCCGACCCTTTGCGAAAACCTTGTCAGTATTGGAATCTTCCAAACTGCACCAACAATTCATCTTTAACTAGGTTTGACAAATTCTAACTTAATTCTATATACAATAATTCAAAGTACGGGCGTATTTTGCCCCGCTGGTGGAGCTCTTGTTCGAGCTGTTTTGTAGAAGTTTCCGAGGTGCTCTTAAACGCGTCAGTGCGTCTTGGTTTCCATGGTTACATCGCTGAGTGCAGGTAGGTTTTACATCGTCTTTTTTATACGCCCGTTCTAAGCTTTGAAGTCTTTGAAGCTTTGTCTTCATGAAGAGGCAAAACATGTGGGGCATGCGCCGATATTTATATAAGGTATACTGTATTTGTGTATTTTATTGTATATTTTTGTATCGATCCATGCTGTAGGTCAGTGGTATCAATTTTATGTGACTTCAGGTAATTCAATAATTCAAAGTACGGGCGTATTTTGCCCCGCTGGAGGAGCTCTTGTTTCCTTGTAATTGTGCCTGCATTTTAATTTTCTGCTGGCTGGTAGATGCACAATATTTCAGGTCTCATAGTTTTCTGTATATGCTTTGTCCATTGCAGGTTGTCTCATCTTTGTATTTTGAATTTAAGTCATCCATCTCACTATGGGCAGCCTGCTGAGCGGGGCCAGTAAAGGGCCCAGTGGCATTCAGTCAGCACAGACCTCATCACGTCACATATGCCACTCGCTGCTTGATGAGAAACAATAAAGCTAAAATTCCCGCTGCCCCAACAAAGGAGCCATGCATCCGCTGCTGTCCCTGTGTGTTGTCTGGCTGCTGTCCATGGCCTTGGCACTAGACTTCCCAGTGAACTCTTTTCCCCGTAGAACTGTCCCCTATCATCGTAAGTGCTTTCTTTTTAATATGAAATAACATATCTGTTCCAACAGCTGGATTTGTTTATTGATTATGACACAAACTGATGATAGCTGTTTATAAATCAGTCATGTTTTACTTTCAGGGGATAATATTTACTTGTTTCATGAGGAAGGTTTCTTCAACTATTCCACTATGCTGTTAAGAGAAGACTTGGGCCTGTTGATTATTGGAGCCCGGGAGGCAGTTTATGCTGTAGATCTCCATGATGTCTCTAAAAAGTTGGCTTCAGTAAGAAAACATTTAGTTAATGCTAACATTGTCAATGATAAAATAATGCAATAACAGTTTGTTCTAGGAGCACAAAAGTCCCAATTCTCACTAGTAACACGAAAATTTCAATAGTTCTGCTTGATCAAGACTGACCACAGTTTAATTGCACACTTAGGTGAAATGGGAAGTGACACAAAAACAAAGAGAAGATTGTGGAAACAAAGGAAAAAACCCAGAGGTATGACATTGCTCTATTTTGCCCTTATTTTGGGACAGTGAGTTTTTATCAGAGGTGTCTGTTACAGACTGAGTGCAAGAACTACATTAGAATCATCCATGAACTGGAAGACAACAGAATGTATGTGTGTGGGACTAATGCATTTGACCCAAAGTGTGACTACATGGTGAGATATATTTATACATATAGATATATATATATCCCTATATCTATATGTGAACTAAAAAAATGTGGCTTGTATTATCTACCAGTCTTATGTAGAGGGGAAAATGATGCTTGAAAATAAGACTGAAGATGGCAGAGGCAAATGTCCATTTGATCCATATCAAAAATATGCTTCTCTCATGGTTGGTATGTGGCCTTCATGATTTGTTAGTATAAGCTTAAATCTTTGAATGAATCTAGTATTTTGTGCATTTTCATAACACTGCTCCTGTGTTTTATAGATGATGACTTGTACTCTGCTACTTCTATGAACTTCCTGGGGTCAGATCCTGTCCTTATCCGGAATCCTGTAGTTTTAATTCGAACTGAGTTCAGAACCTCATGGCTCAACGGTAAGATAAACTGTTAGTTTAGTTCATAGACCCTATATATGAATGGACATAGCTAACGCGTTGAGCCGCTGCGTGCCAAATAGGAAGTGCTCCAGGAGGCTCCTTCTCTCCCTTTCTCTCATTGACTTACATTGGGGTCTTATCACCCCTCTCTCTGTAACTGCTGCACTGAGCCTCATTACTTTGATCTTAATATGTTCATATGAACCCGCTCTACATGATCCTACATTTTTTTATACGCCCGTTGTAAGACGGGACGTATTATGGTATGGCGCTGTCCGTCCGTCCGTCCGTCCGTGGACACTTCAAAGCTTTGAAGTCTTTGAAGCTTTGTCTTCATTGAAGAGGCAAATTCCGATTCTAGAATGTGATGATGTCATACTCATACTCCTACTGCAAGAGCCAGATTTCCCTATTGATTATCCATCCGTCTGTCCGTCTGTCTGTGGACAATTTCTTGTCCGCGCTCTAACTCGACAACCGTCTCACCTAGGAATGTCAAACTTCCAAACTGCACCAACAATTCATCTTTAACTAGGTTTGACAAATTCTAACTTAATTCTATATACAATAATTCAAAGTACGGGCGTATTTTGCCCCGCTGGCGGAGCTCTTGTTCACTATTTTGTCTGTCAAATAAAACCCCTATTCATAGCATAGGGCCTGACTGCAGATTCGCTCCTGTAACCGTGAGCATCGCGAGCCTCATTTGAGCACCACTGAACACTATGGGTGACCTCACACTCGCTAAGTCCACTTTTATATATGGTCTGTGGTTTGGTTGTATGAGTTTTGTGACACTGAGACACTGAATATGACATCATGTTTGTTTTAATATCTGTGACAGAGCCCCACTTTGTGGCACTGGCCCATGTGCCTGAGAGTGTTAACAGTATCACTGGAGATGATGACAAGGTCTACCTATTCTTTAGTGAGACTGCAGTAGAGTGTGACTGCTACAATAAGCTTGTGGTGTCACGTGTGGCCCGTGTGTGCAAGGTAAATGTGTCTAATTTAAAAAAAAAATAAAAATTTTTACAAATCTTTCATAAATCAAAACAGCAGATGTGGTCAGTACCAAGTGTGCAACAACAACACCTGTCCACAATGAGGCCTGTTACTTTTCAGTTTTCTGGTGCTTAGGTGCTTAGCTGTGTTCCCTTCTCACACAGGGTGATCTGGGGGGGGAGAGGACCCTGCAGAAAAAGTGGACTTCTTTCTTGAAGGCTAGACTGGAATGTCCCGTCCTAGAGTCTCAGCTGCCTTACATTATCCAGGACACTTACCGTTGGTGTGACCCCGAGAAGCCCTGGACTAGCTGTTTGTTTTACACCATCTTTACACCGCAGTATGTTACAAACCTTTGTTGGTGGTATATTTTGGTGCTACTTGTGCCTCATTTCTGTAATTCTGTGTTTTAGAGACAGGTCGGACTTGTCGGCTGTGTGTGTGTACAAAGTGTCAGACATCAGCAAAGTGTTTTCAGAGGGCATGTACAAGACCTCTGTCACTGTAGAGACGTATTTTGTTAAATGGGTGACGTATAATGGAGAGGTCCCTTCTCCGCGGCCAGGAGCAGTGAGTTTTGCCCAGCACTTATTAAAAAAATCCTCAAAAGGATTTTTAAAGCAGGAAGTTGTCTCTTTGTTCTCTGATCCTATTGTCTCTGTTCTTTGCCAGTGTATTGACAATGCAGCTCGTAAAGCGGGTATAAATCAGACTTTACACCTCCCAGATCAGACACTTGAATTTGTCAAAAATAGGCCTCTCATGGACCAGGTCATTCAGCCCATTGGAGGAAAATCCAGTTTGGTGCGAAAGGGAGCCATGTTCACACGAATCATTGTTAACCAAGTGCAGGCTGAGGACAACAAAACATACCACGTTATGTTTATAGGCACAGGTTTGTGAAGGGCAGAAAAGAAATGCATTGTCTGTCTATACACATTTTGGTGAATATGTAGCAATACATTACAGTATATTTTTTCCAATGATTGCAGAAAATGGCACCATTGTGAAAGCTGTGAACTATAATGGCGAAATGTTCATGATTGAGGAAGTACATGTCTTTAAATCAGCAGAACCCATTAAGATCCTTCGTTTTTCCACTGTCACAGTAAGTCTTCTGAGATGTGTGTCAGTAATTTGGTTTCTTTTCACATTAACCAATCTGTAAGTATATGGTTTATATGTACAGAATCAGCTGTATGCTGGCTCAGACTCTGGAGTAGTGCAGATTCCTTTGGCCACCTGTGAAAGGTCTTCCACCTGTATGGACTGTGTTCTTAACAGAGACCCATACTGTGGCTGGGACGACAGGGCAGGGAAATGTGTGGCTCTTTCAAAATTGCAAAAGTAAGTGGCTGTGTTCTCATATAATCTGATTGTGGGAATAAAATATATACTATAAATATTTACATCAGCTTAAACATTTTTCCTAGTAAACTCATTCAAAGTGTACAAGATGGCGATGCATCTCTTTGCCCAAAACCTGGTGAGTACAAAGACATGACAATGGACAATATTTCAATATAATCACACTTACTTTTGTTACCCCAAATAGAACTAATTAGCCCCACTGGTGTTGCTCAAAACCTGAAAATTTAGCTTTATAGAAGTATTTCCAGGGAGCTGGGGGGTAACAGCTTCACACATCCTGTATTAGGAACTTGAGCCAATTTTATACAATTTCCTTGCCATGAATATCCAAATAGTTTTAGATCAGCAGCCTTGTTATAGAAAAAGTGATGCCGCTGTTCTGTTGAAGGAGTCTGTGCAACTTCCAGTCAAATACTTTTTTTTAGCAGCATGGGCCAATTGGGGGAGGCTCAGAATTTCTGACAAGTCAGAACAGTTTTCAGCAAGAAATGTTGAGTGTGAGCGCTTGTCAAAATGATAGATCTCATTAAAAGATCTGAAGTTTTATGATTTTGATAAGTAATAGAACTCTAATATTACATTTAAAGGTGTCCTGTTGTCTCCACAGAGGTTATTGTTTTGTCTGGAAGATCCTGATATGGCGTAAAACATACTTACATTTACTCAGTAACATGGGTTTTATTGACTGCAAAACTTGCATTCTTACTATGAGTGGGCTTGCCTCTCCACAGATCTGATATGTAATTTGACCCTGTGGTGTCACCTGCTGTCTCCATAGAAATAAATAAGTGTAATGCCACACTGTAGAACATCTCTATGGAAAGAAGCAGGTGACTGATGGTTACTTTTAAGAGTATATGGCTGCTTCAAGCTTACAGTCTCTTGCACATTTAAAATCCCTACTTAAAATGTTTGGATCCAGCAAATCCAAACTGAAAAATGTATAATTTTCCTTGATTTTTATTGTGTTAATTTAACTCTGGCTCTGGTTACTTTCAGCCCCATCTACACCTGTTAATCAGTCTGTTTGGATTGGTGGAAACCTGAAGCTTCACTGCACTAATCCATCCAATCACGCTGCAACCATCTGGGAGCAAGACAGGCAAACACTGAGCCCTACACATCGTCACCATTTTTTAAAAGATGGTTTGCTGATTTTAAATGTCTCAGACTCAGATGCTGGTCTGTACAGTTGTCTCTCAGTCGAACGCTCCAAAATTAATGAGCACATAAGCACTGTAGTTGAATACCAGGTTTCAATAACCTTGTGTAAAAAGGGGGATCACATTGTTTCCTCATGTACAGCGGGATGGCCCTTCTGTTGCAGGCATACATGTTGCTATTGCAATCTTTGCTATTGGTTTATTTGGGCTATTTTCATGGAATATATACAAAGGACACTTTAGCCAGTCATGCAGAAACAAGAGAGGACAACTGTCTCCTCAGGTCTGAGGAGATGGCCTTGGGCTCCAGTAACAACATGCAAAGGACAGGGGCTGAAAATAAGCCCCTAGTGTTTGACACAAACAATAGCAGCAGTAATAATAACCACAACAATGGAGAAGCCACATAGTGTTACTGAAAGGAAGTTGCAGATAAGTTTGAACTGGTACCCTATTTGAAAAGTTTCACTTTTAAAATTCCTAGTTCTAATAAGTAAACATATTTTTACAATGAGCAAAAGGTGCCTTTTATTTTTATTAATGCCGCTGCATTTTTGTTACATTTATGTTATGTTTATGTTTGTCAATGCATATTTAGAGATACTGACTTGGACTGTAAAAAAATATGAAAAAAATTTCTTCTTGCTGTTCATGTGTGTTATTTTGCGTTTCAGTATACAGTGTTAACAAGAGCTCCTCCAGCGGGGCAAAATACGCCCGTACTTTGAATTATTGTATATAGAATTAAGTTAGAATTTGTCAAACCTAGTTAAAGATGAATTGTTGGTGCAGTTTGGAAGATTCCAATACTGACAAGGTTTTCGCAAAGGGTCGGGCCGTGACCTTGACCTTTGACCCTGTGACCTTGAAATCAATAGGAAACATCCTTGACCCATGGGGTGTCCAGCCATGAAGTTTGACATTCCTAGGTGAGACGGTTGTCGAGCTAGAGTGCGGACAAGAAATTGTCCACAGACGGACGGACAGACGGACGGACAGACGGACGGACAGCGCCATACCATAATACGTCCCGTTTTATCACGGGCGTATAATAAAACTGAAGTTGTGTTGTTTACTCCTGGTGACTTAGCTGCTGTTGTTCCTTCTGAATTGGGCTCCTTGACCAAGGCCATAAACCCTGTGGTCACAAACCTGAGTGTAAAACTCGACTCTTATCTGAAACTTGATGCTCAAATTAGACCAGTTTTTTTCAGCTGAGGCAACTTGCCAAAGTTAAATCGCTTTTATCTCGTCATAATTTTGAAAGTTTAATCCATGCTTTTATCTCGTCATAATTTTGAAAGTTTAATCCATGCTTTTTATCTCCACACGGTTAGATTATTGCAATGCCTTATACTCAGGTCTCAACAAAACTCTTCTCTCCCGTCTTATTACCTACCTATATACAATAATTCAAAGTACGGGCGTATTTTGCCCCGCTGGAGGAGCTCTTGTTTATTCAGTGGTCGAGCTCGCACACACACACATATTCTGTGCTCCTCAATTAGATCATTGGAGGTTAGGGGCCTGTAGTCCAGACTGGCTCTGAAGTCTCTGATCATGCACATAATTTCATAGTTGGGTAAATTGACATCTACTTCTTGGGCCCTCTTTTCTCTGAGTTCCTGTTGCTGAAGTCGTCTTTTCTCGTGCTTTTCTTGAAGTTTTTCAACCTCTTTTACACAATTTGACTTCCTCCGAGCATTTTGCTGCTGTATTAGTGTTTGGTTGAAGGTGGATTGCAGCGCTATTGCTGGTGGTGGAGGTTCTGAGACTTGGCTGTGTTGACTTGGTCGGGCCCGGGTTGTTCCCACAGCAGCAGCTCTGTTCTCCCGAAGTGCTGCTGTGGGAACAACCCGGGCCTCGGTATGGCGCTGTCCGTCCGTCTGTCCGTCCGTCCGTCCGTCTGTGGACACTTCAAAGCTCGACCCTTTGCGAAAACCTGCCCGTTGCTCTTGCTAACTGTGATCGTTTCCATCTCTGTCTTTTTATCTTCCATCTCTGTCCTTTTATGTTACGTGCCGTAGATCTGAACTCTCTTCTCAAATGTTCTGCTGCTGAAAGCGAGAACAACCCACATTCTCTGCTTCTTTGAGCTTTGACACATTAAAGCTTTGTAGTGTCTTTAAGTTCTGTTGCTGCGATCTGATTGGTGGAATTCCGATTCTAGAATGTGATGATGTCATACTCCTACTGCAAGAGCCAGATTTCCCTATTGATTATCCGTCCGTCTGTCTGTCCGTCTGTCCGTCTGTCTGTGGACAATTTCTTGTCCGCGCTCTAACTCCACAACCGTCTCACCTAGGAATGTCAAACTTCCAAACTGCACCAACAATTCATCTTTAACTAGGTTTGACAAATTCTAACTTAATTCTATATACAATAATTCAAGGTACGGGCGTATTTTGCCCCGCTGGAGGAGCTCTTGTATATATATCGGCGCATGCCCCACATGTTTTGCCTCTTCATGAAGACAAAGCTTCAAAGACTTCAAAGCTTTGAAGTGTCCACAGACGGACGGACAGACAGACGGACAGACAGACGGATGGATAATCAATAGGGAAATCTGGCTCAGATCTACGGCACGTAACATAAAAGGACAGAGATGGAAGATAAAAAGACAGAGATGGAAAGAGGCTTCACTTTCACTGTGAGAGGGCACAGAGACAGACATGTCTCTGTGCAAAGATATCCATTTTCAAATACAAAACCAAACATGAACACTGTGTTCGAGGAATTGAGGAGGGAGCAGAAGTCGTGCGATGCTTTGCTCAACGTGGCCGGCGTGCAATTCCCAGCACACAAACTGGTTCTGTGTAGCTGCAGCACATACTTTAAAAGCCTCTTCACTGACAGGTCCAGCCCTGACTGCCAGGTGTTTGAGATCTCCAATGTGTCAGCTGATATCATGAAGATTATCCTGGACTACTGCTACACCGGGGTGGTGCACATCACCCAGGAAAACCTCCAGGAGCTCTTTATAGCTGCTGACTACTTAGATGTGAGCGGCATTACCGAAGTCTGCTGTCAGGTCATGAAGGAGCAAATGTCCCCCAGTAACTGCATCACTGTATGGGGTATCTCAAACAAGTACTACTACCCCCAGCTGAGGAAACAAGCCTTCTTATACGTCCTAAAAGTCCGTCTGGGTCTGATCCCTGTTGATTACTTCACTCAGTGCATGAATAGATATAACCTGTCCCACTACATTCATAACTGGAAGATTGTGGAGGCGAAGATCATAAAGGTGATGTTGGATGAAAGAGCTAGGAGGTACAATGCCTCCCTGCCCCCCACTCGTCTAGCCACTCCAAGGCTGCCCAGTGCGGTGCTTATGGTTATTGGTGGCTATAGCCAAGACAGAAGAACCAACAGAATTGAAGTCTATGACAACCGCACCGATCGCTGGGTGGGTGTGGTTAATGATGACTGGACTCCAAGAGCCCATCACGGCACAGTGTTCCTTAATGGATCTGTGTACGTGATTGGAGGGTTTGACGGCAATCACCAGCTCAACACTACCTGCAAGTACGACCTGGCTATTCACACGTGGCAAGAAATGGCACCCATGCATTCAGGTAGGAGCTTCATTAGTGTGACTTTGCTGGATGGTTTGATCTACGCGATAGGCGGGTTCGATGGACTGGACTGGCTGAAGACAGCCGAAAGGTACTTGCCAGTGACCAATCAGTGGACCATGATTTCACCTATGAACGAAAAGAGGGGCGGTGCCAGCAGCACAGTGTACAATGGAAAGATCTACATTTGTGGAGGTTTTAATGGTGAACATGACCTGGCATCAGCTGACACTTACAACCCACTAACCGAACAGTGGACCATGATAGCAGATATGTCCACCATGCGCTCTGGGCTCAGTGTCATCGCCTATGCCAATGAAATCTACGCTGTTGGTGGGTTTAATGGGGATTCCCGTTTGAACACTGTTGAAGCCTATAACCCCGCAACCAACACGTGGCGCCCCCTACCCAACATGTGGACCGGGCGCAGCCACTTTGGCATCGAGGTTGTTGACAATCAGCTATATGTTGTAGGCGGGTACAATCGGGGCACCATTCATTGTGCTGAATGTTTTGATGCAAGGACCGGAGTTTGGACTCAGGTGCGGGACATGGAGATCCCTCGTTCTGCCCTGAGCTGCTGTGTGGTGTTTGACCTTCCCAACATGGCCGACTTTGCCCCGTCCCGCCCTCCTCCTCATGACGATTCCACTGAGGAGTAGATGCGCACTCATTTAAACAAAAGCATAACTGCAAAAAAGTGTTCAGGTTTGTTGTTGTCGATTGTTTTTTTATACACTAGTGACAGTAGCTCATTTGATATAGTGCTCGTCCTCTAATTTGAAGGTTGCCAGTTCGAATCCCGCTCTCAACATACACATCATTGGGAGAGTGATCAGATCCTCTGGCCCACAGGTTGGTGGTTCGATTCCAGCTCCCAAAGAAGAATGCTGTTGTTGTGTCCTTTGGCGTGGTTCCCTGATGTAAAAGTGCTTTAAATGCATTGAAGGTGGAAAAGCTCTATATAAAATGTTACCATCAAATAGACTTTTTCCAGGTATTTAGTATGAAAAAGGGATGCACAAAAATGAGTACGACTGCTTCTTTCTGAGTACTTGAAGATACCGAGTACTGATACATGACATTATTTTTACATAGGTTTTATTATGAAGTAGATCTAATTAATTTCATAGGATTATTATAATATAGCCGACTTTTTCACTGGAACTCTTACCTGAGGGGCTGCTTGGAATTTCTGCTTCACTCTAGTTACAAAGAATTAAAAACTAATTTTGAGAATTAGCTTTAATATTTATTACTTTGTTTGATCAAACCTTTTCAGTCCGGGCTCCTCGGCTTTTGAATGACCTGCCTGAGGAGATAAGAATAGCACCATCAGTATCATCTTTTTAAAATAACTTCTTAAAACCCATTTTTATCAGCTGGCCTCCCTTTAACTGGTTATAGCTCGATTTTTTTTCCTTATTTCCTTTTATTCTATTGCTTTTTATTTATTTACTATAATCAATTGAATTGTTTGCATCTGTCTGTTTTTGTATGCTTTCTGTATGCTATTTTTTATGCTTTTCGTATCGTTCATTGCTGCTTGTACAGCACCTTGTTTTTAAAACTGCTTTATGAATAAAGATTTATTACTATTATTATTATTATTCTGCAGCCTGGCCAATAAGTCACAATGCATTCACAACAGACGGCACCACTTGGCCACTTCAGCCTTCCCTATGTAAACACAAGCACTCTGCTGGTATCCTTTAAGAACCATACAGACCTCATAAATATGTTCATAGTTAATGTGACAGTAGCACAGCTGAGCTTAATGTGCAGAACTGTTAATGTTCATCCTTTATAGTCAACTCCTCGCTCCTCAGAGCTCACAAATTAAAACACAACACAGTTTTAGTGGTACTGGTTCGGTTGCGCTCGCGCTGGCCGTGCCGCGCTTTAGGTGTGATCCAGACTTGGGCACGATTCTAAAGTCCTAGTGTGAGTTTGCCCCTAATGTTTGACACATGTAGGACGTTTAACTCGTCACGTTACGTCTGTGCGCAGTTCTCCTTATTGTGGCTGCAGAAGCACTCGCACATGTGCCTGTTTTGTTTACCACGTTCACACGACAAAATATTTACTCGCAAATGCGAGTGAAATGGGCGCACTGTAGAGCCCTGCTTAAAGAGGGGGGAATTTTACTTCTGTGGGGTAATAACTACTACCACAGTTCACTCAGGCACAGTTCACATTTAGTGTAGTTCAAAGTCGGGGCTGCGAGTCCATCTTATTCCTCCGAGGGGTTCAATACAGTTCTAATACAGGACTAATACAGATTTAAACCAGGTCTAAACCAGGACTAATATAGGGCTAAGCCAGATCTGAACTAGGTCTATACCAAAACTAAATCAGGTCTAAACTAGGTCTAAACCCGATCTGAACCAGGTCTAAAACAGGACCACTAGAGGACAAAACCATTGTTTAAGTCTTAACCAGGACTAAATCAGGTCTAATATACTGTACAGGACTAAACCTGGAGAAATACAGTGACAAAATCAGGTCTAAGCCAGGTCTAAACCAGGACTAATATAGGGCTAAACCATGTCTAATTACTAAAAGTCTGACCCAGATCTAAACCAAAAGTAAACCAGGACTAAACTAGGTCTAAACCAGGTCTACAGCAGTTTTAAATAAGGTCTAAATCAAGACTAATTGAGGTCTAATACACATGTGACCTCAAAGTGGTGAACTGCGTCTGGACCTCAGTGAATGAGGTTCTATAGAGTTCACTAAAGAGTGCAGGTCAGTGTAGTGTTTGGGGTTTAGGGCCTAGGATGGACATTCAGACACTTCCAATGTAATTATTGACATTCAGGATTGTGTAACTATGGCAACGCACTCATGTCCATATAAGGAAAGATTCACCTGGCATCACCTGGCAACACGTTCCGTCAGACATTCTATTTCTTTGTGACATCATCAAGAGTCTCTTATAAAGGGTTCTGTAAGTATATAAGGGCGACACAGGTCCTGAGAAACTCACTTCAACTCAGACCTTCGACTGATACACAACTACGCAACTCGCAGAAACAAAGACGTCCAGCAGCAGCACCGGTGCAAAGTCGAGGTAATGACCAACTCTCAGTTCATTAAAGGTGCACTATGTCACTTTTATGGTCAAATCAAATGTAGTTAAAGATCATGCAAAATTTACTTTTCAGACTTTTAACCATGTTACAGTTGTTTCCCCTTCTCATTTACCCGCTTGAAGTTGTGTACCAAAAAAGTTACATAGTGCTGCTTTAAGAATATCTCATGTGACCTTAGGTGTAAACAAGAGCTCCGCCAGCGGGGCAAAATACGCCCGTACTTTGAATTATTATACGCCCGTTGTAAGACGGGACGTATTATGGTATGGAGCTGTCCGTCTGTCCGTCTGTGGACAACCGTCTCACCTAGGAATGTCAAACTTCATGGCTGGACACCCCATGGGTCAAGGATGTTCCCCATTGATTTCAAGGTCACAGAGTCAAAGGTCAAGGTCACGGCCCGACCCTTTGCGAAAACCTTGTCAGTATTGGAATCTTCCAAACTGCACCAACAATTCATCTTTAACTAGGTTTGACAAATTCTAACTTAATTCTATATACAATAATTCAAAGTACGGGCGTATTTTGCCCCGCTGGAGGAGCTCTTTTTTCCCTTGTAATTGTGCCTGCATTTTAATTTTCTGCTGGCTGGTAGATGCACAATATTTCAGGTCTCATAGTTTTCTGTATATGCTTTGTCCATTGCAGGTTGTCTCATCTTTGTATTTTGAATTTAAGTCATCCATCTCACTATGGGCAGCCTGCTGAGTAAAGGGCCCAGTGGCATTCAGTCAGCACAGACCTCATCACGTCACATATGCCACTCGCTGCTTGATGAGAAACAATAAAGCTAAAATTCCCGCTGCCCCAACAAAGGAGCCATGCATCCGCTGCTGTCCCTGTGTGTTGTCTGGCTGCTGTCCATGGCCTTGGCACTAGACTTCCCAGTGAACTCTTTTCCCGTAGAACTGTCCCCTATCATCGTAAGTGCTTTCTTTTTAATATGAAATAACATATCTGTTCCAACAGCTGGATTTGTTTATTGATTATGACACAAACTGATGATAGCTGTTTATAAATCAGTCATGTTTTACTTTCAGGGGATAATATTTACTTGTTTCATGAGGAAGGTTTCTTCAACTATTCCACTATGCTGTTAAGAGAAGACTTGGGCCTGTTGATTATTGGAGCCCGGGAGGCAGTTTATGCTGTAGATCTCCATGATGTCTCTAAAAAGTTGGCTTCAGTAAGAAAACATTTAGTTAATGCTAACATTGTCAATGATAAAATAATGCAATAACAGTTTGTTCTAGGAGCACAAAAGTCCCAATTCTCACTAGTAACACGAAAATTTCAATAGTTCTGCTTGATCAAGACTGACCACAGTTTAATTGCACACTTAGGTGAAATGGGAAGTGACACAAAAACAAAGAGAAGATTGTGGAAACAAAGGAAAAAACCCAGAGGTATGACATTGCTCTATTTTGCCCTTATTTTGGGACAGTGAGTTTTTATCAGAGGTGTCTGTTACAGACTGAGTGCAAGAACTACATTAGAATCATCCATGAACTGGAAGACAACAGAATGTATGTGTGTGGGACTAATGCATTTGACCCAAAGTGTGACTACATGGTGAGATATATTTATACATATAGATATATATATATCCCTATATCTATATGTGAACTAAAAAAATGTGGCTTGTATTATCTACCAGTCTTATGTAGAGGGGAAAATGATGCTTGAAAATAAGACTGAAAATGGCAGAGGCAAATGTCCATTTGATCCATATCAAAAATATGCTTCTCTCATGGTTGGTATGTGGCCTTCATGATTTGTTAGTATAAGCTTAAATCTTTGAATGAATCTAGTATTTTGTGCATTTTCATAACACTGCTCCTGTGTTTTATAGATGATGACTTGTACTCTGCTACTTCTATGAACTTCCTGGGGTCAGATCCTGTCCTTATCCGGAATCCTGTAGTTTTAATTCGAACTGAGTTCAGAACCTCATGGCTCAACGGTAAGATAAACTGTTAGTTTAGTTCATAGACCCTATATATGAATGGACATAGCTAACGCGTTGAGCCGCTGCGTGCCAAATAGGAAGTGCTCCAGGAGGCTCCTTCTCTCCCTTTCTCTCATTGACTTACATTGGGGTCTTATCACCCCTCTCTCTGTAACTGCTGCACTGAGCCTCATTACTTTGATCTTAATATGTTCATATGAACCCGCTCTACATGATCCTACATTTTTTTATACGCCCGTTGTAAGACGGGACGTATTATGGTATGGCGCTGTCCGTCCGTCCGTCCGTCTGTGGACACTTCAAAGCTTTGAAGTCTTTGAAGCTTTGTCTTCATTGAAGAGGCAAATTCCGATTCTAGAATGTGATGATGTCATACTCATACTCCTACTGCAAGAGCCAGATTTCCCTATTGATTATCCGTCCGTCTGTCTGTCCGTCTGTCTGTGGACAATTTCTTGTCCGCGCTCTAACTCGACAACCGTCTCACCTAGGAATGTCAAACTTCCAAACTGCACCAACAATTCATCTTTAACTAGGTTTGACAAATTCTAACTTAATTCTATATACAATAATTCAAAGTACGGGCGTATTTTGCCCCGCTGGCGGAGCTCTTGTTCACTATTTTGTCTGTCAAATAAAACCCCTATTCATAGCATAGGGCCTGACTGCAGATTCGCTCCTGTAACCGTGAGCATCGCGAGCCTCATTTGAGCACCACTGAACACTATGGGTGACCTCACACTCGCTAAGTCCACTTTTATATATGGTCTGTGGTTTGGTTGTATGAGTTTTGTGACACTGAGACACTGAATATGACATCATGTTTGTTTTAATATCTGTGACAGAGCCCCACTTTGTGGCACTGGCCCATGTGCCTGAGAGTGTTAACAGTATCACT
Source organism: Odontamblyopus rebecca (assembly GCA_030686955.1). Classification (NCBI taxonomy): domain Eukaryota; kingdom Metazoa; phylum Chordata; class Actinopteri; order Gobiiformes; family Gobiidae; genus Odontamblyopus; species Odontamblyopus rebecca. The sequence continues at coordinate 38,789,985 of CM060661.1, forward strand.
GGAGATGATGACAAGGTCTACCTATTCTTTAGTGAGACTGCAGTAGAGTGTGACTGCTACAATAAGCTTGCGGTGTCACGTGTGGCCCGTGTGTGCAAGGTAAATGTGTCTAATTTAAAAAAAAAATTATTTTTACAAATCTTTCATAAATCAAAACAGCAGATGTGGTCAGTACCAAGTGTGCAACAACAACACCTGTCCACAATGAGGCCTGTTACTTTTCAGTTTTCTGGTGCTTAGGTGCTTAGCTGTGTTCCCTTCTCACACAGGGTGATCTGGGGGAGAGGACCCTGCAGAAAAAGTGGACTTCTTTCTTGAAGGCTAGACTGGAATGTCCCGTCCTAGAGTCTCAGCTGCCTTACATTATCCAGGACACTTACCGTTGGTGTGACCCCGAGAAGCCCTGGACTAGCTGTTTGTTTTACACCATCTTTACACCGCAGTATGTTACAAACCTTTGTTGGTGGTATATTTTGGTGCTACTTGTGCCTCATTTCTGTAATTCTGTGTTTTAGAGACAGGTCGGACTTGTCGGCTGTGTGTGTGTACAAAGTGTCAGACATCAGCAAAGTGTTTTCAGAGGGCATGTACAAGACCTCTGTCACTGTAGAGACGTATTTTGTTAAATGGGTGACGTATAATGGAGAGGTCCCTTCTCCTCGGCCAGGAGCAGTGAGTTTTGCCCAGCACTTATTAAAAAATCCTCAAAAGGATTTTTAAAGCAGGAAGTTGTCTCTTTGTTCTCTGATCCTATTGTCTCTGTTCTTTGCCAGTGTATTGACAATGCAGCTCGTAAAGCGGGTATAAATCAGACTTTACACCTCCCAGATCAGACACTTGAATTTGTCAAAAATAGGCCTCTCATGGACCAGGTCATTCAGCCCATTGGAGGAAAATCCAGTTTGGTGCGAAAGGGAGCCATGTTCACACGAATCATTGTTAACCAAGTGCAGGCTGAGGACAACAAAACATACCACGTTATGTTTATAGGCACAGGTTTGTGAAGGGCAGAAAAGAAATGCATTGTCTGTCTATACACATTTTGGTGAATATGTAGCAATACATTACAGTATATTTTTTCCAATGATTGCAGAAAATGGCACCATTGTGAAAGCTGTGAACTATAATGGCGAAATGTTCATGATTGAGGAAGTACATGTCTTTAAATCAGCAGAACCCATTAAGATCCTTCGTTTTTCCACTGTCACAGTAAGTCTTCTGAGATGCGTGTCAGTAATTTGGTTTCTTTTCACATTAACCAATCTGTAAGTATATGGTTTATATGTACAGAATCAGCTGTATGCTGGCTCAGACTCTGGAGTAGTGCAGATTCCTTTGGCCACCTGTGAAAGGTCTTCCACCTGTATGGACTGTGTTCTTAACAGAGACCCATACTGTGGCTGGGACGACAGGGCAGGGAAATGTGTGGCTCTTTCAAAATTGCAAAAGTAAGTGGCTGTGTTCTCATATAATCTGATTGTGGGAATAAAATATATACTATAAATATTTACATCAGCTTAAACATTTTTCCTAGTAAACTCATTCAAAGTGTACAAGATGGCGATGCATCTCTTTGCCCAAAACCTGGTGAGTACAAAGACATGACAATGGACAATATTTCAATATAATCACACTTACTTTTGTTACCCCAAATAGAACTAATTAGCCCCACTGGTGTTGCTCAAAACCTGAATATTTAGCTTTATAGAAGTATTTCCAGGGAGCTGGGGGGTAACAGCTTCACACATCCTGTATTAGGAACTTGAGCCAATTTTATACAATTTCCTTGCCATGAATATCCAAATAGTTTTAGATCAGCAGCCTTGTTATAGAAAAAGTGATGCCGCTGTTCTGTTGAAGGAGTCTGTGCAACTTCCAGTCAAATACTTTTTTTTAGCAGCATGGGCCAATTGGGGGAGGCTCAGAATTTCTGACAAGTCAGAACAGTTTTCAGCAAGAAATGTTGAGTGTGAGCGCTTGTCAAAATGATAGATCTCATTAAAAAATCTGAAGTTTTATGATTTTGATAAGTAATAGAACTCTAATATTACATTTAAAGGTGTCCTGTTGTCTCCACAGAGGTTATTGTTTTGTCTGGAAGATCCTGATATGGCGTAAAACATACTTACATTTACTCAGTAACATGGGTTTTATTGACTGCAAAACTTGCATTCTTACTATGAGTGGGCTTGCCTCTCCACAGCTCTGATATGTAATTTGACCCTGTGGTGTCACCTGCTGTCTCCATAGAAATAAATAAGTGTAATGCCACACTGTAGAACATCTCTATGGAAAGAAGCAGGTGACTGATGGTTACTTTTAAGAGTATATGGCTGCTTCAAGCTTACAGTCTCTTGCACATTTAAAATCCCTACTTAAAATGTTTGGATCCAGCAAATCCAAACTGAAAAATGTATAATTTTCCTTGATTTTTATTGTGTTAATTTAACTCTGGCTCTGGTTACTTTCAGCCCCATCTACACCTGTTAATCAGTCTGTTTGGATTGGTGGAAACCTGAAGCTTCACTGCACTAATCCATCCAATCACGCTGCAACCATCTGGGAGCAAGACAGGCAAACACTGAGCCCTACACATCGTCACCATTTTTTAAAAGATGGTTTGCTGATTTTAAATGTCTCAGACTCAGATGCTGGTCTGTACAGTTGTCTCTCAGTCGAACGCTCCAAAATTAATGAGCACATAAGCACTGTAGTTGAATACCAGGTTTCAATAACCTTGTGTAAAAAGGGGGATCACATTGTTTCCTCATGTACAGCGGGATGGCCCTTCTGTTGCAGGCTTACATGTTGCTATTGCAATCTTTGCTATTGGTTTATTTGGGCTATTTTCATGGAATATATACAAAGGACACTTTAGCCAGTCATGCAGAAACAAGAGAGGACAACTGTCTCCTCAGGTCTGAGGAGATGGCCTTGGTCTCCAGTAACAACATGCAAAGGACAGGGGCTGAAAATAAGCCCCTAGTGTTTGACACAAACAATAGCAGCAGTAATAATAACCACAACAATGGAGAAGCCACATAGTGTTACTGAAAGGAAGTTGCAGATAAGTTTGAACTGGTACCCTATTTGAAAAGTTTCACTTTTAAAATTCCTAGTTCTAATAAGTAAACATATTTTTACAATGAGCAAAAGGTGCCTTTTATTTTTATTAATGCCGCTGCATTTTTGTTACATTAATGTTATGTTTATGTTTGTCAATGCATATTTAGAGATACTGACTTGGACTGTAAAAAAATATGAAAAAAATTTCTTCTTGCTGTTCATGTGTGTTATTTTGCGTTTCAGTATACAGTGTTAACAAGAGCTCCTCCAGCGGGGCAAAATACGCCCGTACTTTGAATTATTGTATATAGAATTAAGTTAGAATTTGTCAAACCTAGTTAAAGATGAATTGTTGGTGCAGTTTGGAAGATTCCAATACTGACAAGGTTTTCGCAAAGGGTCGGGCCATGACCTTGACCTTTGACCCTGTGACCTTGAAATCAATAGGGAACATCCTTGACCCATGGGGTGTCCAGCCATGAAGTTTGACATTCCTAGGTAAGACGGTTGTCGAGCTAGAGTGCGGACAAGAAATTGTCCACAGACGGACGGACAGACGGACGGACGGACAGACGGACGGACGGACGGACAGCGCCATACCATAATACGTCCCGTTTTATCACGGGCGTATAATAAAACTGAAGTTGTGTTGTTTACTCCTGGTGACTTAGCTGCTGTTGTTCCTTCTGAATTGGGCTCCTTGACCAAGGCCATAAACCCTGTGGTCACAAACCTGAGTGTAAAACTCGACTCTTATCTGAAACTTGATGCTCAAATTAGACCAGTTTTTTTCAGCTGAGGCAACTTGCCAAAGTTAAATCGCTTTTATCTCGTCATAATTTTGAAAGTTTAATCCATGCTTTTTATCTCGTCATAATTTTGAAAGTTTAATCCATGCTTTTTATCTCCACACGGTTAGATTATTGCAATGCCTTATACTCAGGTCTCAACAAAACTCTTCTCTCCCGTCTTATTACCTACCTATATACAATAATTCAAAGTACGGGCGTATTTTGCCCCGCTGGAGGAGCTCTTGTTTATTCAGTGGTCGAGCTCGCACACACACACATATTCTGTGCTCCTCAATTAGATCATTGGAGGTTAGGGGCCTGTAGTCCAGACTGGCTCTGAAGTCTCTGATCATGCACATAATTTCATAGTTGGGTAAATTGACATCTACTTCTTGGGCCCTCTTTTCTCTGAGTTCCTGTTGCTGAAGTCGTCTTTTCTCGTGCTTTTCTTGAAGTTTTTCAACCTCTTTTACACAATTTGACTTCCTCCGAGCATTTTGCTGCTGTATTAGTGTTTGGTTGAAGGTGGATTGCAGCGCTATTGCTGGTGGTGGAGGTTCTGAGACTTGGCTGTGTTGACTTGGTCGGGCCCGGGTTGTTCCCACAGCAGCAGCTCTGTTCTCCCGAAGTGCTGCTGTGGGAACAACCCGGGCCTCGGTATGGCGCTGTCCGTCCGTCTGTCCGTCCGTCCGTCCGTCTGTGGACACTTCAAAGCTCGACCCTTTGCGAAAACCTGCCCGTTGCTCTTGCTAACTGTGATCGTTTCCATCTCTGTCTTTTTATCTTCCATCTCTGTCCTTTTATGTTACGTGCCGTAGATCTGAACTCTCTTCTCAAATGTTCTGCTGCTGAAAGCGAGAACAACCCACATTCTCTGCTTCTTTGAGCTTTGACACATTAAAGCTTTGTAGTGTCTTTAAGTTCTGTTGCTGCAATCTGATTGGTGGAATTCCGATTCTAGAATGTGATGATGTCATACTCCTACTGCAAGAGCCAGATTTCCCTATTGATTATCCGTCCGTCTGTCTGTCCGTCTGTCCGTCTGTCTGTGGACAATTTCTTGTCCGCGCTCTAACTCCACAACCGTCTCACCTAGGAATGTCAAACTTCCAAACTGCACCAACAATTCATCTTTAACTAGGTTTGACAAATTCTAACTTAATTCTATATACAATAATTCAAGGTACGGGCGTATTTTGCCCCGCTGGAGGAGCTCTTGTATATATATCGGCGCATGCCCCACATGTTTTGCCTCTTCATGAAGACAAAGCTTCAAAGACTTCAAAGCTTTGAAGTGTCCACAGACGGACGGACAGACAGACGGACAGACAGACGGATGGATAATCAATAGGGAAATCTGGCTCAGATCTACGGCACGTAACATAAAAGGACAGAGATGGAAGATAAAAAGACAGAGATGGAAAGAGGCTTCACTTTCACTGTGAGAGGGCACAGAGACAGACATGTCTCTGTGCAAAGATATCCATTTTCAAATACAAAACCAAACATGAACACTGTGTTCGAGGAATTGAGGAGGGAGCAGAAGTCGTGCGATGCTTTGCTCAACGTGGCCGGCGTGCAATTCCCAGCACACAAACTGGTTCTGTGTAGCTGCAGCACATACTTTAAAAGCCTCTTCACTGACAGGTCCAGCCCTGACTGCCAGGTGTTTGAGATCTCCAATGTGTCAGCTGATATCATGAAGATTATCCTGGACTACTGCTACACCGGGGTGGTGCACATCACCCAGGAAAACCTCCAGGAGCTCTTTATAGCTGCTGACTACTTAGATGTGAGCGGCATTACCGAAGTCTGCTGTCAGGTCATGAAGGAGCAAATGTCCCCCAGTAACTGCATCACTGTATGGGGTATCTCAAACAAGTACTACTACCCCCAGCTGAGGAAACAAGCCTTCTTATACGTCCTGAAGCATTTCGAAGAGGTGGTGACCAGCTCTGAAGAGTTCTTCCAGCTCTCCAGCGAAGACCTGTGTTCAGTCATTGATGATGATCGGCTGAACGTGAAGGAGGAGACCACCGTGTTAGTGGCAGTCATCAGATGGATTGTACATGCTCCTGAGGAAAGGAACCACTACTTGGCCGACCTCCTACTAAAAGTCCGTCTGGGTCTGATCCCTGTTGATTACTTCACTCAGTGCATGAATAGATATAACCTGTCCCACTACATTCATAACTGGAAGATTGTGGAGGCGAAGATCATAAAGGTGATGTTGGATGAAAGAGCTAGGAGGTACAATGCCTCCCTGCCCCCCACTCGTCTAGCCACTCCAAGGCTGCCCAGTGCGGTGCTTATGGTTATTGGTGGCTATAGCCAAGACAGAAGAACCAACAGAATTGAAGTCTATGACAACCGCACCGATCGCTGGGTGGGTGTGGCTAATGATGACTGGACTCCAAGAGAACATCACGGCACAGTGTTCCTTAATGGATCTGTGTACGTGATTGGAGGGTCTGACGGCAATCACCAGCTCAACACTACCTGCAAGTACGACCTGGCTATTCACACGTGGCAAGAAATGGCACCCATGCATTCACATAGGTGCTACATTAGTGTGACTTTGCTGGATGGTTTGATCTACGCGATAGGCGGGTTCGATGGACTGGACTGGCTGAAGACAGCCGAAAGGTACTTGCCAGTGACCAATCAGTGGACCATGATTTCACCTATGAACGAAAAGAGGGGCGGTGCCAGCAGCACAGTGTACAATGGAAAGATCTACATTTGTGGAGGTTTTAATGGTGAACATGACCTGGCATCAGCTGACACTTACAACCCACTAACCGAACAGTGGACCATGATAGCAGATATGTCCACCATGCGCTCTGGGCTCAGTGTCATCGCCTATGCCAATGAAATCTACGCTGTTGGTGGGTTTAATGGGGATTCCCGTTTGAACACTGTTGAAGCCTATAACCCCGCAACCAACACGTGGCGCCCCCTACCCAACATGTGGACCGGGCGCAGCCACTTTGGCATCGAGGTTGTTGACAATCAGCTATATGTTGTAGGCGGGTACAATCGGGGCACCATTCATTGTGCTGAATGTTTTGATGCAAGGACCGGAGTTTGGACTCAGGTGCGGGACATGGAGATCCCTCGTTCTGCCCTGAGCTGCTGTGTGGTGTTTGACCTTCCCAACATGGCCGACTTTGCCCCGTCCCGCCCTCCTCCTCATGACGATTCCACTGAGGAGTAGATGCGCACTCATTTAAACAAAAGCATAACTGCAAAAAAGTGTTCAGGTTTGTTGTTGTCGATTGTTTTTTTATACACTAGTGACAGTAGTTCATTTGATATAGTGCTCGTCCTCTAATTTGAAGGTTGCCAGTTCGAATCCCGCTCTCAACATACACATCATTGGGAGAGTGATCAGATCCTCTGGTCCACAGGTTGGTGGTTCGATTCCAGCTCCCAAAGAAGAATGCTGTTGTTGTGTCCTTTGGCGTGGTTCCCTGATGTAAAAGTGCTTTAAATGCATTGAAGGTGGAAAAGCTCTATATAAAATGTTACCATCAAATAGACTTTTTCCAGGTATTTAGTATGAAAAAAGGGATGCACAAAAATGAGTATGACTGCTTCTTTCTGAGTACTTGAAGATACCGAGTACTGATACATGACATTATTTTTACATAGGTTTTATTATGAAGTAGATCTAATTAATTTCATAGGATTATTATAATATAGCCGACTTTTTCACTGGAACTCTTATCTGAGGGGCTGCTTGGAATTTCTGCTTCACTCTAGTTACAAAGAATTAAAAACTAATTTTGAGAATTAGCTTTAATATTTATTACTTTGTTTGATCAAACCTTTTCAGTCCGGGCTCCTCGGCTTTTGAATGACCTGCCTGAGGAGATAAGAATAGCACCATCAGTATCATCTTTTTAAAATAACTTCTTAAAACCCATTTTTATCAGCTGGCCTCCCTTTAACTGGTTATAGCTCGATTTTTTTTCCTTATTTCCTTTTATTCTATTGCTTTTTATTTATTTACTATAATCAATTGAATTGTTTGCATCTGTCTGTTTTTGTATGCTTTCTGTATGCTATTTTTTATGCTTTTCGTATCGTTCATTGCTGCTTGTACAGCACCTTGTTTTTAAAACTGCTTTATGAATAAAGATTTATTACTATTATTATTATTATTCTGCAGCCTGGCCAATAAGTCACAATGCATTCACAACAGACGGCACCACTTGGCCACTTCAGCCTTCCCTATGTAAACACAAGCACTCTGCTGGTATCCTTTAAGAACCATACAGACCTCATAAATATGTTCATAGTTAATGTGACAGTAGCACAGCTGAGCTTAATGTGCAGAACTGTTAATGTTCATCCTTTATAGTCAACTCCTCGCTCCTCAGAGCTCACTGATCAAATTAAAACACAACACAGTTTTAGTGGTACTGGCACTTGGTATTGGCAGCACAATGACGATGAGCATCTGCTGTGAGACAGGTACCTGACACTGGTATTGGTGCTTCCCTTGTATTCTTCTTATTACATGAGTAAGTAACAATACTGCAAAAAACACCCAATTTGAGCTTTTCTGAACAGTTTTAGTATGATTTAGAGCTTCATCAGAACAAGTATAAGATCTCATGGTAAAGGAAGTACTGAAATGACATGATGCACTACTCCAGATTTTTCTGTTCCAATACTGATGCCGATACTGAAAGCCGATATCAACTGATAGTAGGGCAGAGACTAAATAAAGCAAAACTATTATTTATTTCCTATAAACACACAGAGAATGGGTTTTGTAACTGTTATTTATCACTTTAACTAACTACTGGACAACTATTGGTAGGTGTTTGGGCAATGTATAGACCAAAATAGGATATGGACAGAACCGATAACCTATCCATAAAAATCATTGTATCGGAGCTCGTATGCTGGGGTCATGCACGGTTCGGTTGCGCTCGCGCTGGCCGTGCCGCGCTTTAGGTGCGATCCGGGTTTGGGCACGATTCTAAAGTCCTAGTGTGAGTTTGCCCCTAATGTCTGACACATGTAGAACGTTTAACTCGTCACGTTACGTCTGTGCGCAGTTCTCCTTATTGTGGCTGCAGAAGCACTCGCACATGTGCCTGTTTTGTTTACCACGTTCACACGACAAAATATTTACTCGCAAATGCGAGTGAAATGGGCGCACTGTAGAGCCCTGCTTAAAGAGGGGGGAATTTTACTTCTGTGGGGTAATAACTACTACCACAGTTCACTCAGGCACAGTTCACATTTAGTGTAGTTCAAAGTCGGGGCTGCGAGTCCATCTTATTCCTCCGAGGGGTTCAATACAGTTCTAATACAGGACTAATACAGATTTAAACCAGGTCTAAACCAGGACTAATATAGGGCTAAGCCAGATCTGAACTAGGTCTATACCAAAACTAAATCAGGTCTAAACTAGGTCTGAACCCGATCTGAACCAGGTCTAAAACAGGACCACTAGAGGACAAAACCATTGTTTAAGTCTTAACCAGGACTAAATCAGGTCTAATATACTGTACAGGACTAAACCTGGAGAAATACAGTGACAAAATCAGGTCTAAGCCAGGTCTAAACCAGGACTAATATAGGGCTAAACCATGTCTAATTACTAAAAGTCTGACCCAGATCTAAACCAAAAGTAAACCAGGACTAAACTAGGTCTAAACCAGGTCTACAGCAGTTTTAAATAAGGTCTAAATCAAGACTAATTGAGGTCTAATACACATGTGACCTCAAAGTGGTGAACTGCGTCTGGACCTCAGTGAATGAGGTTCTATAGAGTTCACTAAAGAGTGCAGGTCAGTGTAGTGTTTGGGGTTTAGGGCCTAGGATGGACATTCAGACACTTCCAATGTAATTATTGACATTCAGGATTGTGTAACTATGGCAACGCACTCATGTCCATATAAGGAAAGATTCACCTGGCATCACCTGGCAACACGTTCCGTCAGACATTCTATTTCTTTGTGACATCATCAAGAGTCTCTTATAAAGGGTTCTGTAAGTATATAAGGGCGACACAGGTCCTGAGAAACTCACTTCAACTCAGACCTTCGACTGATACACAACTACGCAACTCGCAGAAACAAAGACGTCCAGCAGCAGCACCGGTGCAAAGTCGAGGTAATGACCAACTCTCAGTTCATTAAAGGTGCACTATGTCACTTTTATGGTCAAATCAAATGTAGTTAAAGATCATGCAAAATTTACTTTTCAGACTTTTAACCATGTTACAGTTTCTCTACAGTTCTCATTTACCCGCTTGAAGTAGTGTACCAAAAAAGTTACATAGTGCTGCTTTAAGAATATCTCATGTGACCTTAGGTGTAAACAAGAGCTCCGCCAGCGGGGCAAAATACGCCCGTACTTTGAATTATTATACGCCCGTTGTAAGACGGGACGTATTATGGTATGGAGCTGTCCGTCTGTCCGTCTGTGGACAACCGTCTCACCTAGGAATGTCAAACTTCATGGCTGGACACCCCATGGGTCAAGGATGTTCCCCATTGATTTCAAGGTCACAGAGTCAAAGGTCAAGGTCACGGCCCGACCCTTTGCGAAAACCTTGTCAGTATTGGAATCTTCCAAACTGCACCAACAATTCATCTTTAACTAGGTTTGACAAATTCTAACTTAATTCTATATACAATAATTCAAAGTACGGGCGTATTTTGCCCCGCTGGTGGAGCTCTTGTTCGAGCTGTTTTGTAGAAGTTTCCGAGGTGCTCTTAAACGCGTCAGTGCGTCTTGGTTTCCATGGTTACATCGCTGAGTGCAGGTAGGTTTTACATCGTCTTTTTATACGCCCGTTCTAAGCTTTGAAGTCTTTGAAGCTTTGTCTTCATGAAGAGGCAAAACATGTGGGGCATGCGCCGATATTTATATAAGGTATACTGTATTTGTGTATTTTATTGTATATTTTTGTATCGATCCATGCTGTAGGTCAGTGGTATCAATTTTATGTGACTTCAGGTAATTCAATAATTCAAAGTACGGGCGTATTTTGCCCCGCTGGAGGAGCTCTTGTTTCCCTTGTAATTGTGCCTGCATTTTAATTTTCTGCTGGCTGGTAGATGCACAATATTTCAGGTCTCATAGTTTTCTGTATATGCTTTGTCCATTGCAGGTTGTCTCATCTTTGTATTTTGAATTTAAGTCATCCATCTCACTATGGGCAGCCTGCTGAGCGGGGCCAGTAAAGGGCCCAGTGGCATTCAGTCAGCACAGACCTCATCACGTCACATATGCCACTCGCTGCTTGATGAGAAACAATAAAGCTAAAATTCCCGCTGCCCCAACAAAGGAGCCATGCATCCACTGCTGTCCCTGTGTGTTGTCTGGCTGCTGTCCATGGCCTTGGCACTAGACTTCCCAGTGAACTCTTTTCCCCGTAGAACTGTCCCCTATCATCGTAAGTGCTTTCTTTTTAATATGAAATAACATATCTGTTCCAACAGCTGGATTTGTTTATTGATTATGACACAAACTGATGATAGCTGTTTATAAATCAGTCATGTTTTACTTTCAGGGGATAATATTTACTTGTTTCATGAGGAAGGTTTCTTCAACTATTCCACTATGCTGTTAAGAGAAGACTTGGGCCTGTTGATTATTGGAGCCCGGGAGGCAGTTTATGCTGTAGATCTCCATGATGTCTCTAAAAAGTTGGCTTCAGTAAGAAAACATTTAGTTAATGCTAACATTGTCAATGATAAAATAATGCAATAACAGTTTGTTCTAGGAGCACAAAAGTCCCAATTCTCACTAGTAACACGGAAATTTCAATAGTTCTGCTTGATCAAGACTGACCACAGTTTAATTGCACACTTAGGTGAAATGGGAAGTGACACAAAAACAAAGAGAAGATTGTGGAAACAAAGGAAAAAACCCAGAGGTATGACATTGCTCTATTTTGCCCTTATTTTGGGACAGTGAGTTTTTATCAGAGGTGTCTGTTACAGACTGAGTGCAAGAACTACATTAGAATCATCCATGAACTGGAAGACAACAGAATGTATGTGTGTGGGACTAATGCATTTGACCCAAAGTGTGACTACATGGTGAGATATATTTATACATATAGATATATATATATCCCTATATCTATATGTGAACTAAAAAAATGTGGCTTGTATTATCTACCAGTCTTATGTAGAGGGGAAAATGATGCTTGAAAATAAGACTGAAGATGGCAGAGGCAAATGTCCATTTGATCCATATCAAAAATATGCTTCTCTCATGGTTGGTATGTGGCCTTCATGATTTGTTAGTATAAGCTTAAATCTTTGAATGAATCTAGTATTTTGTGCATTTTCATAACACTGCTCCTGTGTTTTATAGATGATGACTTGTACTCTGCTACTTCTATGAACTTCCTGGGGTCAGATCCTGTCCTTATCCGGAATCCTGTAGTTTTAATTCGAACTGAGTTCAGAACCTCATGGCTCAACGGTAAGATAAACTGTTAGTTTAGTTCATAGACCCTATATATGAATGGACATAGCTAACGCGTTGAGCCGCTGCGTGCCAAATAGGAAGTGCTCCAGGAGGCTCCTTCTCTCCCTTTCTCTCATTGACTTACATTGGGGTCTTATCACCCCTCTCTCTGTAACTGCTGCACTGAGCCTCATTACTTTGATCTTAATATGTTCATATGAACCCGCTCTACATGATCCTACATTTTTTATACGCCCGTTGTAAGACGGGACGTATTATGGTATGGCGCTGTCCGTCCGTCCGTCCGTCCGTCCGTGGACACTTCAAAGCTTTGAAGTCTTTGAAGCTTTGTCTTCATTGAAGAGGCAAATTCCGATTCTAGAATGTGATGATGTCATACTCATACTCCTACTGCAAGAGCCAGATTTCCCTATTGATTATCCATCCGTCTGTCCGTCTGTCTGTGGACAATTTCTTGTCCGCGCTCTAACTCGACAACCGTCTCACCTAGGAATGTCAAACTTCCAAACTGCACCAACAATTCATCTTTAACTAGGTTTGACAAATTCTAACTTAATTCTATATACAATAATTCAAAGTACGGGCGTATTTTGCCCGCTGGTGGAGCTCTTGTTCACTATTTTGTCTGTCAAATAAAACCCTATTCATAGCATAGGGCCTGACTGCAGATTCGCTCCTGTAACCGTGAGCATCGCGAGCCTCATTTGAGCACCACTGAACACTATGGGTGACCTCACACTCGCTAAGTCCACTTTTATATATGGTCTGTGGTTTGGTTGTATGAGTTTTGTGACACTGAGACACTGAATATGACATCATGTTTGTTTTAATATCTGTGACAGAGCCCCACTTTGTGGCACTGGCCCATGTGCCTGAGAGTGTTAACAGTATCACTGGAGATGATGACAAGGTCTACCTATTCTTTAGTGAGACTGCAGTAGAGTGTGACTGCTACAATAAGCTTGTGGTGTCACGTGTGGCCCGTGTGTGCAAGGTAAATGTGTCTAATTTAAAAAAAAAAAAAATTATTTTTACAAATCTTTCATAAATCAAAACAGCAGATGTGGTCAGTACCAAGTGTGCAACAACAACACCTGTCCACAATGAGGCCTGTTACTTTTCAGTTTTCTGGTGCTTAGGTGCTTAGCTGTGTTCCCTTCTCACACAGGGTGATCTGGGAGGGGAGAGGACCCTGCAGAAAAAGTGGACTTCTTTCTTGAAGGCTAGACTGGAATGTCCCGTCCTAGAGTCTCAGCTGCCTTACATTATCCAGGACACTTACCGTTGGTGTGACCCCGAGAAGCCCTGGACTAGCTGTTTGTTTTACACCATCTTTACACCGCAGTATGTTACAAACCTTTGTTGGTGGTATATTTTGGTGCTACTTGTGCCTCATTTCTGTAATTCTGTGTTTTAGAGACAGGTCGGACTTGTCGGCTGTGTGTGTGTACAAAGTGTCAGACATCAGCAAAGTGTTTTCAGAGGGCATGTACAAGACCTCTGTCACTGTAGAGACGTCTTTTGCTAAATGGGTGACGTATAGTGGAGAGGTCCCTTCTCCGCGGCCAGGAGCAGTGAGTTTTGCCCAGCACTTATTTTAAAAATCCTCAAAAGGATTTTTAAAGCAGGAAGTTGTCTCTTTGTTCTCTGATCCTATTGTCTCTGTTCTTTGCCAGTGTATTGACAATGCAGCTCGTAAAGCGGGTATAAATCAGACTTTACACCTCCCAGATCAGACACTTGAATTTGTCAAAAATAGGCCTCTCATGGACCAGGTCATTCAGCCCATTGGAGGAAAATCCAGTTTGGTGCGAAAGGGAGCCATGTTCACACGAATCATTGTTAACCAAGTGCAGGCTGAGGACAACAAAACATACCACGTTATGTTTATAGGCACAGGTTTGTGAAGGGCAGAAAAGAAATGCATTGTCTGTCTATACAGATTTTGGTGAATATGTAGCAATACATTACAGTATATTTTTTCCAATGATTGCAGAAAATGGCACCATTGTGAAAGCTGTGAACTATAATGGCGAAATGTTCATGATTGAGGAAGTACATGTCTTTAAATCAGCAGAACCCATTAAGATCCTTCGTTTTTCCACTGTCACAGTAAGTCTTCTGAGATGCGTGTCAGTAATTTGGTTTCTTTTCACATTAACCAATCTGTAAGTATATGGTTTATATGTACAGAATCAGCTGTATGCTGGCTCAGACTCTGGAGTAGTGCAGATTCCTTTGGCCACCTGTGAAAGGTCTTCCACCTGTATGGACTGTGTTCTTAACAGAGACCCATACTGTGGCTGGGACGACAGGGCAGGGAAATGTGTGGCTCTTTCAAAATTGCAAAAGTAAGTGGCTGTGTTCTCATATAATCTGATTGTGGGAATAAAATATATACTATGAATATTTACATCAGCTTAAACATTTTTCCTAGTAAACTCATTCAAAGTGTACAAGATGGCGATGCATCTCTTTGCCCAAAACCTGGTGAGTACAAAGACATGACAATGGACAATATTTCAATATAATCACACTTACTTTTGTTACCCCAAATAGAACTAATTAGCCCCACTGGTGTTGCTCAAAACCTGAAAATTTAGCTTTATAGAAGTATTTCCAGGGAGCTGGGGGGTAACAGCTTCACACATGGCATCCTGTATTAGGAACTTGAGCCAATTTTATACAATTTCCTTGCCATGAATATCCAAATAGTTTTAGATCAGCAGCCTTGTTATAGAAAAAGTGATGCCGCTGTTCTGTTGAAGGAGTCTGTGCAACTTCCAGTCAAATACTTTTTTTTAGCAGCATGGGCCAATTGGGGGAGGCTCAGAATTTCTGACAAGTCAGAACAGTTTTCAGCAAGAAATGTTGAGTGTGAGCGCTTGTCAAAATGATAGATCTCATTAAAAAATCTGAAGTTTTATGATTTTGATAAGTAATAGAACTCTAATATTACATTTAAAGGTGTCCTGTTGTCTCCACAGAGGTTATTGTTTTGTCTGGAAGATCCTGATATGGACATGGAAAACATATCCATCTTACATTTACTCAGTAACATGGGTTTTATTGACTGCAAAACTTGCATTCTTACTATGAGTGGGCTTGCCTCTCCACAGCTCTGATATGTAATTTGACCCTGTGGTGTCACCTGCTGTCTCCATAGAAATAAATAAGTGTAATGCCACACTGTAGAACATCTCTATGGAAAGAAGCAGGTGACTGATGGTTACTTTTAAGAGTATATGGCTGCTTCAAGCTTACAGTCTCTTGCACATTTAAAATCCCTACTTAAAATGTTTGGATCCAGCAAATCCAAACTGAAAAATGTATCATTTTCCTTGATTTTTATTGTGTTAATTTAACTCTGGCTCTGGTTACTTTCAGCCCCATCTACACCTGTTAATCAGTCTGTTTGGATTGGTGGAAACCTGAAGCTTCACTGCACTAATCCATCCAATCACGCTGCAACCATCTGGGAGCAAGACAGGCAAACACTGAGCCCTACACATCGTCACCATTTTTTAAAAGATGGTTTGCTGATTTTAAATGTCTCAGACTCAGATGCTGGTCTGTACAGTTGTCTCTCAGTCGAACGCTCCAAAATTAATGAGCACATAAGCACTGTAGTTGAATACCAGGTTTCAATAACCTTGTGTAAAAAGGGGGATGACATTCAGTGTCCTCATGGCCCTTCTGTTGCAGGCTTACATGTTGCTATTGCAATCTTTGCAACTGGTTTATTTGGGCTATTTTCATGGAATATATACAAAGGACACTTTAGCCAGTCATGCAGAAACAAGAGAGGATAACTGTCTCCTCAGGTCTGAGGAGATGGCCTTGGGCTCCAGTAACAACATGCAAAGGACAGGGGCTGAAAATAAGCCCCTAGTGTTTGACACAAACAATAGCAGCAGTAATAATAACCACAACAATGGAGAAGCCACATAGTGTTACTGAAAGGAAGTTGCAGATAAGTTTGAACTGGTACCCTATTTGAAAAGTTTCACTTTTAAAATTCCTAGTTCTAATAAGTAAACATATTTTTACAATGAGCAAAAGGTGCCTTTTATTTTTATTAATGCCGCTGCATTTTTGTTACATTAATGTTATGTTTATGTTTGTCAATGCATATTTAGAGATACTGACTTGGACTGTAAAAAAATATGAAAAAAATTTCCTCTTGCTGTTCATGTGTGTTATTTTGCGTTTCAGTATACAGTGTTAACAAGAGCTCCTCCAGCGGGGCAAAATACGCCCGTACTTTGAATTATTGTATATAGAATTAAGTTAGAATTTGTCAAACCTAGTTAAAGATGAATTGTTGGTGCAGTTTGGAAGATTCCAATACTGACAAGGTTTTCGCAAAGGGTCGGGCCATGACCTTGACCTTTGACCCTGTGACCTTGAAATCAATAGGGAACATCCTTGACCCATGGGGTGTCCAGCCATGAAGTTTGACATTCCTAGGTAAGACGGTTGTCGAGCTAGAGTGCGGACAAGAAATTGTCCACAGACGGACGGACAGACGGACGGACGGACGGACGGACAGCGCCATACCATAATACGTCCCGTTTTATCACGGGCGTATAATAAAACTGAAGTTGTGTTGTTTACTCCTGGTGACTTAGCTGCTGTTGTTCCTTCTGAATTGGGCTCCTTGACCAAGGCCATAAACCCTGTGGTCACAAACCTGAGTGTAAAACTCGACTCTTATCTGAAACTTGATGCTCAAATTAGACCAGTTTTTTTCAGCTGAGGCAACTTGCCAAAGTTAAATCGCTTTTATCTCGTCATCATTTTGAAAGTTTAATCCATGCTTTTTATCTCCACACGGTTAGATTATTGCAATGCCTTATACTCAGGTCTCAACAAAACTCTTCTCTCCCGTCTTCAGCTAGTCCAGAACGCTGCTGCTCCACTTTTGACTGGTTCTTGGAAATTTGATCATATAATTCCTGTTCTTCAGTCTCTCCTTTGGCTGCCTGTTCAGTTTCGCATTGATTTTAACCCTGGAGAACCCACGGGGTCAAATTTGACCACTGTTAATTGCTGCTACTAAAAATGAACCAAATTGAAAAAAATGTCAAATTTAACCTTAAAAGCCCAAAGACGACCAAAATGTCTAGTGTGATTTCCTCTCTCTAGTAGAAAAGATTTTGGATAAGCAAAGACCAATGGTGTTAGTTTTTTATTAGTCGTTTATGGCCTTGTGTTCTTGTTTCAGTTGGCCAAAGTGTGTTTAAACATTAGAAATACAGTTCTAACATGCAAAAATAACTATTGTTAAATGTTCTGGTGTAAATTATTGATTGTTTTCCTAAATTTAAAACAGTTTGCATTGACAGTGTATCTTATAGTCGTTCTTTGAAATTATACACCTAAAGCCCAATGGGTCAGATTTCACCCAAATCCTAAATCAGGGAATAAAGGGTTAAAATTTAAAAAGTAGATATTTTGGTGTTCAGTGAACTTATAGCAATCATTTAAGGCATAGTTCATAATTTTCTGAAGAAGAAAAGGGTTCTTGGGTTCTCCAGGGTTAAGCCTCTTTTATTTGTTTTTAAATGTCTCCATGGCCTGGCCTGACCTGCTGGTGCCCTGCAGGCCTTCCCGCCCTCTCAGGTCTGCAGGTCAGGTTCGTCTTAGGGGTGATCGGGCTTTTTCAGTGGCTGCTCCCAGTCTCTGGAATGCACTTCCACTGAATGTCGGATAGGCCGATTCACTTCCTGTTTTTAAATCTCTTCTTAAAACTCATTTCTTTAGTTTGGCTTTTAACACAGTGTGAAGACTTGACATTTATCATTTTCTGTTTTGATGTTATTGAGTCTCATGTTTTTGTGTTTTAACATGTGTCCACTCTTGAGGGAAATGAAGTTGAGGTGGTTCATTTGTACAAATATCTTGGTATCTTGCTTGATGACGCCCTGACTTTTAAACCCCACATTGAGAATCTTGTGAAGAAACTCAAATTGAAATTGGGTTTTTTATTCCGAAATAAATTTTGTTTTTCTTTTAAGGTTAAAAAGCGCCTTGTTACTGCAACTTTTTTATCCATTTTAGAGTATGGAGACTTGCTGTATATGAAGGCTTCAGCTCAATGTCTGAGTAAGACTGACTCTTTGCTGCTTTGAGGTTTGTTACTAATTGCAGAGCCTTGACCACCACTGTGAACTGTATTCCCGAGCAGGACGGCCGTCTTTATCCACTAGGAGATTGACTCACTTTTACACTTTTATCTACAAGGCCGAGCTTGGACTACTGCCCTCCTACATCTGTAACTTAATCACACAGAGAAGTGTTGATTCTTATGGTTTGCGTTTGAATGATCAGGTGTTGCTCTGTTCCGTTTGTTCGCGAGTTGGGAAAAAGGGCTTTTGTCTTCTCTGCCCCTCGACATGGAACAAGCTGCAAAAGGACTGGAAATTAACAGAACTTATTTCATTGAATGGCTTTAAATCCAGACTGAGAGCACTTGAGAGCCTCCATAAATTGTACCTGTTTTAACTCATCTGTCATTTTAATTGTGTTGTAATTGTCTTTTTGCTGCCTCTTGGCCAGGGCTCCCTTGAAAAAGAGGTTTTTAATCTCAATGGGATTTCCCTGGTTAAATAAAGTTATATATAAAACATGTGTACAGCACTTTGGTCGACTGTGTTGTTTTTAAAGTGCTTTATAAATAAAGTTTGATTGATAACTGTAGTACTGTAGTACTGTAGTACTGTAGTACTGTAGTACTGGAGTACTGGAGTACTGGAGTACTGGAGTACTGTAGTACTGTAGTACTGGAGTACTGGAGTACTGTAGTACTGCAGTATTGTAGTACTGTAGTACTGTAGTACTGTAGTACTGTAGTACTGTAGTACTGTAATACTGGAGTACTGTAGTATTGTAGTACTGGAGTATTGTAGTACTGGAGTACTGTAGTACTGCAGTATTGTAGTACTGGAGTACTGTAGTACTGTAGTACTGTAGTATTGTAGTACTGTACTATTGTAGTACTGTAGTATTGTAGTACTGTAGTATTGTAGTACTGGAGTACTGTAGTATTGTAGTACTGTAGTACTGGAGTACTGTAGTACTGCAGTATTGTAGTACTGTAGTACTGGAGTATTGTAGTACTGTAGTATTGTAGTACTGTAGTACTGGAGTACTGCAGTATTGTAGTACTGGAGTACTGTAGTACTGCAGTATTGTAGTACTGTAGTACTGTAGTACTGTAGTATTGTAGTACTGTACTATTGTAGTACTGTAGTATTGTAGTACTGTAGTATTGTAGTACTGGAGTACTGTAGTATTGTAGTACTGGAGTACTGTAGTACTGCAGTATTGTAGTACTGTAGTACTGTAGTATTGTAGTACTGGAGTATTGTAGTACTGTAGTATTGTAGTACTGTAGTACTGGAGTACTGCAGTATTGTAGTACTGTAGTATTGTAGTACTGTAGTACTGGGTGCTGCGGTGTTGTGGTGCTGGAGTACTGCAGTGTTGTAGTGCTGTGGTGTTGTGGTGCTGTGGTGCTGCGGTGTTGTAGTGCTGTAGTGCTGCAGTGCTGTAGTACTGTAGTATTGTAGTGCTGTGGTATGGTAGTGCTGCGGTGTTGTAGTACTGCAGTATTGTAGTGCTGTAGTATTGTAGTGCTGTGGTGCTGCGGTGCTGGAGCACTGCAGTGTAGTACTGCGGTATTGTAGTGCTGTGGTATTGTAGTGCTGTAGTAATGTAGTGCTGTGGTGCTGGGTGCTGTAGTGCTGGAGTATTGGGTGCTGTAGTATTGTAGTGCTGCGGTGTTGTAGTGCTGTAGTATTGTAGTGCTGCAGTGTTGTAGTGCTGTAGTGCCGTGGTATTGTAGTGCTGTAGTGCTGTGGTATGGTAGTACTGCAGTGTTGTAGTACTGTAGTATTGTAGTGCTGTGGTGCTGTAGTGTTGTAGTGCTGTGGTGCTGTAGTGCTGCAGTGCTGGAGCACTGCAGTGTTGTAATACTGCGGTGTTGTAGTGCTGTAGTGTTGTAGTGCTGTGGTGTTGTAGTGCTGCAGTGTTGTGGTGCTGGAGCACTACAGTGCTGCGGTGTTGTAGTGCTGTAGTGCTGTAGTGCTGTGGTGCTGTAATGCTGTAGTGCTGTAGTATTGTAGTGCTGTAGTGTTGTAGTGCTGGGTGCTGTAGTGCTGCAGTGTTGTAGTACTGGGTGCTGTGGTGCTGTAGTGCTGTAGTGTTGTAGTGCTGTACTGTTGTAGTGCTGTAGTGTTGTAGTGCTGTAGTGTTGTAGTGCTGGGTGCTGTAGTGTTGTAGTACTGTAGTACTGGAGTACTGTAGTACTGCAGTATTGTAGTACTGTAGTACTGGAGTATTGTAGTACTGTAGTATTGTAGTACTGTAGTACTGGAGTACTGCAGTATTGTAGTACTGGAGTACTGTAGTACTGCAGTATTGTAGTACTGTAGTACTGGAGTACTGTAGTACTGTAGTATTGTAGTACTGTACTATTGTAGTACTGTAGTATTGTAGTACTGTAGTATTGTAGTACTGGAGTACTGTAGTATTGTAGTACTGGAGTACTGTAGTACTGCAGTATTGTAGTACTGTAGTATTGTAGTACTGTAGTATTGTAGTACTGTAGTACTGGAGTACTGCAGTATTGTAGTACTGTAGTATTGTAGTACTGTAGTACTGGAGTACTGCAGTATTGTAGTACTGGAGTACTGCAGTATTGTAGTACTGTAGTATTGTAGTACTGTAGTACTGTAGTATTGTAGTACTGTAGTATGGTAGTACTGCAGTATTGTAGTACTGCAGTATTGTAGTACTGTAGTATTGTAGTACTGCAGTATTGTAGTACTGGAGCACTACAGTACTGCAGTATTGTAGTACTGTAGTACTGTAGTACTGGAGTACTACAGTACTACAATACTACAGTACTGTAGTGATTTGGGGTTTGATTGGCAGTGGCTTTTGTGCCTTTTGTCCTTTTAGATCTGCAAACACAACACGCTCGATAAACACACAAACCTTTGAGTCCTGAGTTTCCCATCAGCCGCCAGAGATTTACCGTCAACCCAAGACCAACCCACAAACAAACACACACCTCCTCCGGGGCATCTGGGCTCAATCCAGGTCTGAACCAGGGTCCAGACCGAGACTAAACCAGGTCTGAACTTCACTAAAGCAGGACCAGAAACCTCAGGAAACCATTATTGTGACAAATGAGGACCTGACCCCGAGGCCACAGTGTTCGTCTGAAGGTTCTTTTACAGCAGCGTCAGCAAGGACCAACTTGGGACTTCAACCGGATCTGAACCAGGACCGGACCGGGTTTTGGGCCCTGGGGTCTGGCAGGATGTCGGGGGTCTCTGTGAAGATGGCGGTGCTGCTCCTCGTCGGGTGGATGTGCCCGAGGACCGAGGCGCAGGACAGAACGTGAGTCCGACGAGCTCAAAGTTTCAGGAAAACACTGCGAATTCTGTCGTGAAAGTTCGACAAACTTTAGACAAACATAAATTTAAACAAACTTAAATTTAGACAAACTTTAGACAAACTTAAATTTAGACAAACTTACACTACCGTTTGTGGTCACTTAGAAATTTCCTTCTTTTTTAAAGAAAAGCACTGTTTTATTTTCACTGAAGATACTTTAAACTAATCAGAAACACACTCTGTACGTCTCTAATGTGGTAAATGACTGTTCGAGCTGCACATGTCTGGTTTTTGGTGCAGTATCTGCACAGGTGAACAGAGGCCCATTTCACTCCAGTGTCTAATGGTACAGTGTGTTTGCTCGTTGTGTCAGAGGCTAATGGCTGATCAGAAAACCCTGTACAGTCGTGTTAGCACAGAGGAAAACAGTTCAGCTGGTGAGAGAAGCTATAAAACTGACCTTTGAGCAGGTCGAGTATCTGGAGCATCACATTTGTGGGGTCGATTAAATGCTCAAAATGGCCAGAAAAAGAGAACTTTCATGTGAAACTCAACAGTCTGTTCTTGTTCTTAGTAATGAAGGCTATTCTATGCAAGAAATTGGCAAAAAACTGAAGATTTCCTACAGTGGTGTGAACTACTCCCTTCAGAGAAGAGCACAAACAACTGAGTAGAACCAGAGTAGAAAGAGAAGTGGGAGCTGCTGCACAACTGAGCAAGAAGATACTTTAGAGTCTCTAGTTTAGAAACAGGTCCTCAGCTGCAGCTCCATTAAACAGAACCTGCAAAACACCAGTGTGAACATCTACAGAGAAGAGGCGACTCCGGGATGCAGCTTCAGGGCCGAGCGGCAAAGGAAAAGCCACAACTGAGACTGACAATAAAAGAAACAGATTAATGTGGACAAATATTAATCTCTGCCCCCGTCTCTGCCCCCGTCTCTGCCCCCGTCTCTGCCCCCGTCTCTGCCCCCGTCTCTGCCCCCGTCTCTGCCCCTGTCTCTGCCCCTGTCTCTGCCCCTGTCTCTGCCCCTGTCTCTGCCCCCGTCTCTGCCCCGTCTCTGCCCCTGTCTCTGCCCCCGTCTCTACCCCGTCTCTGCCCCCGTCTCTGCCCCTGTCTCTGCCCCGTCTCTACCCCCGTCTCTGCCCCCGTCTCTGCCCCCGTCTCTGCCCCTGTCTCTGCCCCTGTCTCTGCCCCTGTCTCTGCCCCTGTCTCTGCCCCCGTCTCTGCCCCCGTCTCTACCCCCGTCTCTGCCCCTGTCTCTGCCCCTGTCTCTGCCCCCGTCTCTGCCCCTGTCTCTACCCCGTCTCTACCCCGTCTCTGCCCCCGTCTCTGCCCCGTCTCTGCCCCTGTCTCTGCCCCCGTCTCTGCCCCTGTCTCTGCTCCTGTCTCTGCTCCTGTCTCTGCCCCCGTCTCTGCTCCTGTCTCTACCCCCGTCTCTTCCCCTGTCTCTGCCCCCGTCTCTGCCCCTGTCTCTGCCCCCGTCTCTACCCCGTCTCTGCCCCGTCTCTGCCCCTGTCTCTGCCCCCGTCTCTGCCCCCGTCTCTACCCCGTCTCTACCCCCGTCTCTGCCCCCGTCTCTGCCCCGTCTCTGCCCCTGTCTCAGCCCCCGTCTCTGCCCCTGTCTCTGCCCCTGTCTCAGCCCCCGTCTCTGCCTCCGTCTCTACCCCCGTCTCTGCCCCGTCTCTGCCCCCGTCTCTGCCCCTGTCTCTACCCCCGTCTCTACCCCCGTCTCTGCCCCCGTCTCTGCCCCGTCTCTGCCCCTGTCTCTGCCCCCGTCTCTGCCCCTGTCTCTGCTCCTGTCTCTGCTCCTGTCTCTACCCCGTCTCTGCCCCCGTCTCTGCGCCGGTCTCTGCCCCTGTCTCTGCCCCTGTCTCTGCCCCTGTCTCTGCCCCTGTCTCTGCTCCTGTCTCTAGCCCTGCCTCAGCCCCTGTCTCAGCCCCTGTCTCTGCCCCCGCCTCAGCCCCCGTCTCTGCCCCTGTCTCTGCCCCGTCTCTGCCCCTGTCTCTGCCCCCGCCTCAGCCCCCGTCTCTGCCCCCGTCTCTGCTCCTGTCTCTACCCCCGTCTCTGCCCCCGCCTCAGCCCCCGTCTCTGCTCCTGTCTCTTCCCCCGTCTCTGCCCCTGTCTCTGCCCCCGTCTCTACCCCCGTCTCTGCCCCTGTCTCTGCCCCTGTCTCGACCCCCATCTCTGCCCCTGCCTCAGCCCCCGTCTCTGCCCCTGTCTCTGCCCCCCTCTCTGCCCCCGTCTCTGCCCCTGTCTCTGCCCCCGTCTCTACCCCCGTCTCTGCCCCTGTCTCTGCCCCTGTCTCTGCCCCCGTCTCTGCCCCTGTCTCTGCCCCCGTCTCTGCCCCTGTCTCTGCCCCCGTCTCTACCCCCGTCTCTGCCCCCGTCTCTGCCCCTGTCTCTGCCCCCGTCTCTGCCCCGTCTCTACCCCCGTCTCTACCCCGTCTCTGCCCCCGTCTCTGCCCCGTCTCTGCCCCTGTCTCTGCCCCCGTCTCTGCTCCTGTCTCTGCCCCCGTCTCTGCCCCCGTCTCTGCCCCTGTCTCTGCCCCGTCTCTGCCCCGTCTCTGCCCCCGTCTCTGCCCCTGTCTCTACCCCGTCTCTACCCCCGTCTCTGCCCCGTCTCTGCCCCGTCTCTGCCCCTGTCTCTGCCCCATCTCTGCTCCTGTCTCTGCTCCTGTCTCTGCCCCTGTCTCTGCTCCTGTCTCTGCTCCTGTCTCTGCCCCCGTCTCTGCCCCTGTCTCTGCCCCTGTCTCTGCTCCTGTCTCTGCCCCTGTCTCTGCTCCTGTCTCTAGCCCTGCCTCAGCCCCTGTCTCTGCCCCCGTCTCTGCCCCCGCCTCAGCCCCCGTCTCTGCCCCTGTCTCTGCCCCGTCTCTGCGCCTGTCTCTGCCCCGCCTCAGCCCCGTCTCTGCCCCGTCTCTGCTCCTGTCTCTACCCCCGTCTCTGCCCCAGCCACAGCCCCCCTCTCTGCCCCCGCCTCAGCCCCGTCTCTGCCCCCGTCTCTGCCCCCGTCTCTGCCCCTGTCTCTGCCCCCGTCTCTACCCCCGTCTCTGCCCCGTCTCTGCTCTGCCCTGTCTCGACCCCGTCTCTGCCCCTGCCTCAGCCCCGTCTCTGCCCCTGCCTCAGCCCCCGTCTCTGCCCCTGTCTCTGCCCCGTCTCTGCTCCTGTCTCTACCCCCGTCTCTGCCCCTGCCTCAGCCCCCGTCTCTGCCCCTGTCTCTGCCCCGTCTCTACCCCGTCTCTGCCCCCGTCTCTGTCCCTGTCTCTACCCCGTCTCTGCCCCTGCCTCAGCCCCGTCTCTGCCCCTGTCTCTGCCCCGTCTCTACCCCGTCTCTGCCCCTGTCTCAGCCCCGCCTCAGCCCCGTCTCTGCCCCTGTCTCTGCCCCGTCTCTGCCCCTGTCTCTGCCCCCGCCTCAGCCCCGTCTCTGCCCCGTCTCTGCTCCTGTCTCTACCCCCGTCTCTGCCCCCGCCTCAGCCCCCGTCTCTGCCCCCGCCTCAGCCCCCGTCTCTGCCCCCGTCTCAGCCCCGTCTCTGCCCCTGTCTCTGCCCCCGTCTCTACCCCGTCTCTGCCCCTGTCTCTGCCCCTGTCTCGACCCCCGTCTCTGCCCCTGCCTCAGCCCCCGTCTCTGCCTCCGTCTCTACCCCCGTCTCTGCCCCGGTCTCTGCCCTGTCTCTGCTCCTGTCTCTACCCCGTCTCTGCCCCTGTCTCAGCCCCCGTCTCTGCCCCTGTCTCTGCCCCCGTCTCTACCCCGTCTCTGCCCCGTCTCTGTCCCTGTCTCTACCCCGTCTCTGCCCCTGCCTCAGCCCCGTCTCTGCCCCTGTCTCTGCCCCCGTCTCTACCCCCGTCTCTGCCCCTGCCTCAGCCCCGTCTCTACCCCCGTCTCTGCCTCCGTCTCTACCCCCGTCTCTGCCCCTGTCTCAGCCCCCGTCTCTGCCCCTGTCTCTGCCTCCGTCTCTACCCCCGTCTCTGCCCCTGTCTCTGCCCCTGTCTCAGCCCCCGTCTCTGCTCCTGTCTTTACCCCCGTTTCTGCCCCCGTCTCTGCCCCGTCTCTGCTCCTGTCTCTACCCCCGTCTCTGCCCCCGTCTCTGCCCCTGTCTCAGTCCCTGTCTGTCCCTGTCTCGGCAGGTTCCTGGTGGTGCTCCTGTCTCAGTCCCTGTCTGTCCCTGTCTCGGCAGGTTCCTGGTGGTGCTCCTGTCTCAGTCCCTGTCTGTCCCTGTCTCGGCAGGTTCCTGGTGGCGGCGCCCCTGTCCTTCAGGTTGGATGCCGTGGAGCGGGTGGTACTGCAGCTGTTCGGGTTTTCGGACCCGGTGCTGGTTCATGTGAACGTGAGGAAGACGATGGGCCACAGCCCGATTCTGCACGAGCGCCTGACGCTGAGCGCCCCCCAGCAGCACATGGGGGAAGTGCAGCTACGGGTACAACAAAACACACAACGAGAAGCAGTAGTAGTACTAGTAGTAGTACTAGTAGTACTAGTAGTAGTAGTAGTACTAGTAGTTGGTAGTGGTGGCGGTAATAGGTGGTATCGGTGGTAGTGGTTGTAGTGGTAGCAATGGCGGTGGTAGTAATAACAATAGCGGTGGTAGTGGTAGTAGCGGTGGTAGTGGCAGTAACAATAATAATAACAATAGCGGTGGTAGTAGTAACAGCGGCAATAGTAATGGCGGTGGCGGTGGTGGTAACAACGGTAGTGGTAACGGCGGTAGTGGTAGTAGCGGCGGTGGCGGTGGCAACGGTGGCGGTGGTGGTAGTGGTAGCGGTGGTGGTAGCAATAGCGGTGGTAACGGTGGCGGTGGTAGTGGTAGCGGCGGCGGTGGTAATAGCGGTGGCGGTAATATGGCGGCGGTGGGGTAGTGGCGGTAGCGGTGGTGGTAACGGCGGCGGTAATAGTGGTGGTGGCGGTGGCGGTGGTAGTGGCGGTGGCGGTGGTGGTAGCGGCGGTAGCGGTGGTGGCAATAGTGGTGGCGGTAGCGGTGGTAGCGGTGGCGGTGGCAGTGGTAGTGGCAGTGGCGGTGGTAGCGTAGTGGTAGTGGCGGTAGTAGTGGCAACGGTGGCGGTAGTAGTAGTAGCGGTGGCGGTAGTGGTAGCGGCGGTAGCGGTGTAGCGGCGTGATGGTAGTAGCAGTAGTGGTAGTAACGGTAGTAGTAGTAGCGGCAGTAGTAGTAGTAGCAGCGGTAGCGGTAGCGGTAGTAGTAGTGCAGTGGTAGTATTGGCGGTGGTAGTGGTAGCGGCGGTAGTAGCGGTGGCGGTGGCGGTAGTAGTAGTATTGGTAGTGGTAGGTGGTAGCGGTGGTGGCGGTGGCAGCAGTGGTAGTGGTGGCGGTGGCGGTGGTGGTAACGGTAGCAGTGGTGGTGGTGGCGGCAGTAGTGGTGGTAGTAGCGGTGGTGGTAGCGGCGGTGGAGTAGTAGCGGCGGTAGTGGTGGTGGCGGCGGTAGTGGTGGTAGCGGTGGCGGTGGTGGTGGCGGCGGCGGTAGTGGTGGTGGCGGTGGTAGTGGTAGTGGTGGCGGTGGCGGTGGTAGTGCGGCAGTAGCAGTAGTAACGGTGGTAGTAACGGTAGCGGTAGCGGTAGTGGCAATGGTAGTGGCGGTGGCAGTAGCGGTAGTAGTAGCAGTAGCGGTAGGTAGCGGTAGTAGTAGCAGTAGTGGTAGCGGCAATGGCAGTAGTGGTAGTAACGGTAACGGTGGTGGTAACGGCGGTAGCGGTAGTAGCAACAATAGTAGTAGTAGCAGTGGTAGTAGCGGTAGTAGTAGTAGGCAGGTGGTAGCGGCAGTAATGTAGTAGTAGCGGATAGTAGTAGCAGTAGCGGTTGCGGTAGTGGTGGTAGTAGTAGCAGCGGTAGTAGCGTAACAGTAGTAGTAGCAGTGGCAGTAGTAGTAGTAACGGTGTGGCGGTGGCGGTAGTGGTGGCAGTGGTAGTGGTAATAACAGTGGCGGTAGTGGTAATGAGTAGTAACAGTGGTAGTGGTAATGTAATAATGGCAGTAACAATGGTAATAATAACAACAGGTAATGTAACAGTAATATTAACGGTAGCGGTGGTGGTAGTAATAACAGTAGCGGTATGCGGTAGCGGTAACGGTAGTAGTAGTAGCAATAGTAATAGCGGTAATGGTAGCGGTAGTAGTAGCAGTAGTAACAGTAGCAATGTATTAACAGTAGATAGTAGTACTAACAGTAGTAGCAGTAGCAGTAATTGTAGTACTAACAGTAGCAGTAGTAGTAGCAGTAGCAGTAGCAGTAGTAGTAGTAGCAGTAGTAGTAGTAGCAGTAGTAGTAGCAGTAGTAGCAGTAGCAGTAGCAGTAGCAGTAGTAGTAATCGTAAAGTCGTCTTTGAAAACATATCACAAAAACATTTTCTGTTTGTAGAAAGTAGAAATGAACCCAATTCTGATTAGTGCCAAATGAAAGAACAGGTACAAATACGACAGTACAGTTATTTATCAGTTATACTCTGAATGTTGTAGTAGTAACAGTAGTAACAGCAGTAGTATTTGCAGTATTTGCAGTATTCGCACTTTGTCGTCGGCAGCTGTTCCCGGGGCAGGTGGACGACTCCATGCACCATGTGATCCTCCACATCCAATCAGACGGCATCAACCAGCACCTGTCTGTGCCCCTGAGCCGCACCAACGGCTTCCTGCTGGTCCAGGCCGACAAGCCCCTGTACACACCCCGGGACAGAGGTGAGACTGTACACACCCCGGGAGAGAGGTGAGCACTGTACACACCCCGGGAGAGAGGTGAGGACTGTACACACCCCGGGAGAGAGGTGAGCACTGTACACACCCCGGGACAGAGGTGAGACTGTACACACTCCGGGACAGAGGTGAGACTGTACACACCCCGGGACAGAGGTGAGCACTGTACACACTCCGGGACAGAGGTGAGACTGTACACACCCTAGGAGTCAGGTGAATACTGTACACACCCCAGCAGACAGGTGAATACTGTACACACCCCAGTAGACACGTGCGTACTGTACACACCCCAGCAGACAGATGCGTACTGTACACACCCCAACAGACGGGTGAATGCTGTACACACCCCAGCAGACAGGTGAACACTGTACACACCCCAGCAGACAGGTGAATACTGTACACACCCCAGCAGACAGGTGCGTACTGTTCACACCCTAGGAGACAGGTGAATACTGTACACACCCCAGCAGACAGGTGCGTACTGTTCACACCCCAGGAGACAGGTGAATACTGTACACACCCCAGCAGACAGGTGCGTACTGTACACACCCCAGCAGACAGGTGCGTACTGTACACACCCCAGCAGACAGGTGCATACTGTACACACCCCAGCAGACAGGTGAATACTGTACACACCCCAGCAGACAGGTGCGTACTGTACACACCCCAGCAGACAGGTGAATACTGTACACATCCCAGCAGACAGGTGCGTACTGTTCACACCCCAGGAGACCCTGTCCTACATATCAGTGGTTGTTTCCTGTGTTTCTGAGCTCAGATCTAAAGTGTCGGTTGTGACTCTGTGTCTGCAGTGAAGGTTCGGGCCTTTTCCCTGAACCAGGAGCTGAGACCGGCCGACCGCAACGTCTTCCTCACGTTCAGGGTGAGTTCCTCTGTTCTCCTGCAGGGGGCGCACGGAGTCCACATGCATAACACTCCCCACAGACCTCCAGTTTGTACAGAGGCAAATACGGGGCAAGAAAATCGTTTTTTAACAACCTCCCATCTGTTGATTCTTGTATCATTTATTTTTTTGGCATGTTGTGGTCAAGAAAATTAACCCTCGAAGACCTACGACATCATATACGACTCTGAGGAATATGTTTCTATAACCGCAGAACTTTGTAAGTGTAAAAGACAGAAACGTCCTTTTCCCCTCTGAAAGTGCAGACATAGAGGTTTCCGTACATTTCTGCGGCTTTATCCTACGTCACACTCACGCTGTGTGATGACGGGAGCAAAACGAGTGTCCAACAGGAACTTTGTTTTCCCCAAACTCATGCGCTCCGTCCATTTTGATGGAGCCAAACTTTGCCAAAGAGTGAAGTGAGTCAAGATGGTCGACTCCTCTGACTGTGTGTGTTTATAACAAGTGAAAAAGTCGCTCTAAGTGGAGTTAATTCTCACACACATGGAAAATGACACATCTTGGTGTGTGTAATTGTGCATCTCTTTCTATTTTTATTTAAAGGTTTATTTCAGTCCAAATGAACAAATCCAAATGTAATTTCCACCCTGGAAATGCAGAAGTGCTGTGGCTCTGGCCCTGGACCTGACAGGAGCTGTTTCCAGGACTGGACCAGGAAAGTCATGGAGCCACTGCACTTTTTTTGTTTTTAGGGCAATAAGGAGATTTTTAATTTACTTACAGACTTGAGATTTTGCATTTTTGTAGCTAAGGCCCTAAATTAAGCATTTTTTATGTCCAAAAAGTTGTTTCTACATGTTTGCTGTGGGTATTGTATAAAAGAGTGTGAATTTTATTTTATTTTTATTTTTTTCATCTCTATTTCTGGTCCTGTAGCTTTTCTCACAGCCTCATGACACAACTACAGCAGCAGATTGTGAAATAACAGGTTGGACTGAACAAAAGGAGGTAGAACACTTCATTAGGGGTAAAAGGGGCAGTTTTAAAAGCAAAATTAAGAAAAAAATCCAGGCGAGAAGAAATGTACTAAAACTGCCCTCAGGTCTTCGGGAGTTAAGAAATAACACTGATCTTGAAGAAGTCTGGGCCAAACTAGGGACCATTTCAAACTGGAAACAGCCGATTTTACACACACTGCCCCCTGCTGGAGAAAAAGAGTAGTAATCGCCAGTGTTGTGAAGAAAACGCTTTATGTTCATCGGAAAGTAGGAACGTAACTATATGTTGACTTCTGCCAAATGAAGAACAGCTGCTAGAATACAGTTATTTATCATTTGTATTGTGAATATGTATTTTCTGTACGTGTTGAGCCACTTCCCAACAGTAGTAGGAGTAGTTTGAGTTGTACTAACAGTATAATTCCTTGTCCAGGACCCGGACTTCGAGAAGGTGGATATCGTGGAGGTGAAGGACTTCAGTAACGGGATGCCGTCGTTGCAGAACCCCTTCAAGATCCCCATCAACGCCAAGTACTACAAATAATACTGTAACTGTGTGTACTGTGTGTGTGGCAAATATCTGCACGTTCTCCCCGTGTTCAGGTTGGGCATCTGGACCATCGAGGCCTCGTACATGGACCACTTCGACACAAAAGCCAGCACCACGTTCGAAGTCCGAGAATACGGTCAGAGCCAACACGCATTTACCGTGCGATCAGTGAAAGGGAAAGTGGGCGGAGCTGAGAGGGGCTAAAGCAGGGGCGTCAAACTCATTTTGGTCCGGGGGCCGTGTACAACCTACTTTGATCCCAAAGGGGCCGGATCATAAAACTCATGGCAAATATGCCCAAAAAATAGCAATAAGGCCAGATATTTGTGCAGAGAAAGACAAATCTATTACAGAAATCTTTATTTGATGAACTCTTTCTTTTACAAAGTTTTGTAATATTATTCTAGTGATCAGACGGCGGTTTCTTCAGTTCCAGCAATAATTTGTTTATCTTCTGTCTTCTCAATTCTCTGTTCAAGCTGTTGTACTTTTCACCAGGCTGTGTCTTGTGGTGAGTTAATTCCATAATTAATGTTTAAGATTATATTCCTTAAGCACTGCCACTTGTAGCAAACGCACCGAGCACAGGTTTCCCAACAGGAAACAGGAATTAGTCCTTTTTTTGTTGGAAAATCCTGCACTCAGCTCCACTTTTCTCATTTTTGACATTTTGCTGATGAGGGCGTCACGGTCACAGTCAAAACGATCTGCTTTAAGAGAGTTTGGAAAGAGGAAAGTCTTCATTTATGTTGCTCTGGTGCTGGAGATGCTGCTATGCTAAGCACGCAGGAAATTACCAAAAAAATCTGAAAAATGTAAATATCAGAATAATAGAAAGAACAGATACTCAGCCAAGGGCCAGATTAAAGGTCTTGGAGGGCCGGATCCGGCCCCTGGGCCACATGTTTGACACCTCTGGGCTAAAGAGTCCACACAAAACACCTTTTTCACAACGGCCGGAAGTGTCCCGCTGTAGGTTTGT
>CM060661.1:38826812-38901812 GCA_030686955.1 Odontamblyopus rebecca
CTACAACATACAGGTACTCCCCACCCACCGGGTACTCCGCCCTACAACATACAGGTACTCCCCACTGGGTTCTCCGCCCTACAACATACAGGTACTCCCTACCAGGTACTCCGCCCTACAACATACAGGTACTCCCCACCGGGTACTCCGCCCTACAACATACAGGTACTCCCCACCAGGTACTCCGCCCTACAACATACAGGTACTCCCCACCGGGTACTCCGCCCTACAACATACAGGTACTCCCCACCGGGTACTCCACCCTACAACATACAGGTACTCCCCACCGGGTACTCCGCCCTACAACATACAGGTACTCCCCACCAGGTACTCCGCCCTACAACATACAGGTACTCCCCACCGGGTACTCCGCCCTACAACATACAGGTACTCCCCACCAGGTACTCCGCCCTACAACATACAGGTACTCCCCACCGGGTACTCCGCCCTACAACATACAGGTACTCCCCACTGGGTACTCCGCCCTACAACAT
Source organism: Odontamblyopus rebecca (assembly GCA_030686955.1). NCBI lineage: Eukaryota > Metazoa > Chordata > Actinopteri > Gobiiformes > Gobiidae > Odontamblyopus > Odontamblyopus rebecca. Next base: position 38,827,307 of record CM060661.1, read on the forward strand.
CCAGGTACTCCCCACCGGGTACTCCACCCTACAACATACAGGTACTCCCCACGAGGTACTCCGCCCTACAACATACATGTACTCCCCACCGGGTACTCCGCCCTACAACATACAGGTACTCCCCATGGGGTACTCCACCCTACAACATACAGGTACTCCCCACCGGGTACTCCGCCCTACAACATACAGGTACTCGCCACCGGGTACTCCGCCCTACAACATACAGGTACTCCCCACTGGGTACTCCGCCCTACAACATACAGGTACTCCCCACGGGGTACTCCGCCCTACAACATACAGGTACTCCCCACGGGGTACTCCGCCCTACAACATACAGGTACTCCCCACCGGGTACTCCGCCCTACAACATACAGGTACTCCCCACCGGGTACTCCGCCCTACAACATACAGGTACTCCCCAACAGGTACTCCCCACCGGGGTACTCCGCCCTACAACATACAGGTACTCCCCACTGGGTACTCCGCCCTACAACATACAGGTACTCCCCACCGGGTACTCCACCCTACAACATACAGGTACTCCCCAACAGGTACTCCCAACGGGTACTCTGCCCTACAACATACAGGTACTCCCCAACAGGTACTCCCCAACGGGTACTCCACCCTACAACCTACAGGTACTCTCCACTGGGTACTCCCCAATGGGTACTACAACATACAGGTACTCTCTAACAGGTACTACAACATACAGGTACTCTCTAACGGGTACTACAACATACAGGTACTCTCTAACGGGTACTACAACATATGGGTACTCTCTAACGGGTACTACAACATACAGGTACTTTCTAACGGGTACTACAACATACGGGTACTCTCTAACGGGTACTCCAACATACAGGTACTTTCTAACGGGTACTACAACATACAGGTACTCTCTAACAGGTACTACAACATACAGGTACTCTCTAACGGGTACTCTGCCCTACAACATTCAGGTACTCTCTAACAGGTACTACAACATGCAGATACTCTCTAACGGGTACTACAACATACAGGTACTCTCTAACAGGTACTACAACATACAGGTACTCTCTAACAGGTACTCTGCCCTAAAACATACAGGTACTCTCTAACAGGTACTACAACATGCAGGTACTCTCTAACAGGTACTACAACATACAGGTACTCTCTAACGGGTACTACAACATACAGGTACTCTCTAACAGGTACTACAACATACAGGTACTCTAACGGGTACTGTGCCCTACAACATACAGGTACTCTATTACAGGTACTACGACATACAGGTACTCTCTAACAGGTACTACAACATACAGGTACTCTCTAACAGGTACTACAACATACAGGTACTCTAACGGTACTGTGCCCTACAACATGCAGGTACTCTCTAACAGGTACTACAACATACAGGTACTCTCTAACAGGTACTACAACATGCAGGTACTCTCTAACAGGTACTACAACATACAGGTACTCTAACGGTACTGTGCCCTACAACATACAGGTACTCTATTACAGGTACTACAACATACAAGTACTCTCTAACAGGTACTACAACATGCAGGTACTCTCTAACAGGTACTACAACATGCAGGTACTCTCTAACAGGTACTACAACATGCAGGTACACTCTAACAGGTACTACAACATGCAGGTACTCTCTAACAGGTACTACAACATGCAGGTACTCTCTAACAGGTACTACAACATGCAGGTACTCTCTAACAGGTACTACAACATGCAGGTACACTCTAACAGGTACTACAACATGCAGGTACTCTCTAACAGGTACTACAACATACAGGTACTCTAACGGGTACTGTGCCCTACAACATACAGGTACTCTATTACAGGTACTACAACATACAGGTACTCTCTAACGGGTACTACAACATACAGGTACTCTCTAACAGGTACTACAACATACAGGTACTCTAACGGGTACTGTGCCCTACAACATACAGGTACTCTATTACAGGTACTACAACATACAGGTACTCTCTAACAGGTACTACAACATGCAGGTACTCTCTAACAGGTACTACAACATACAGGTACTCTCTAACAGGTACTACAACATGCAGGTACACTCTAACAGGTACTACAACATGCAGGTACTCTCTAACAGGTACTACAACATGCAGGTACTCTCTAACAGGTACTACAACATGCAGGTACTCTCTAACAGGTACTACAACATGCAGGTACACTCTAACAGGTACTACAACATGCAGGTACTCTCTAACAGGTACTACAACATGCAGGTACTCTCTAACAGGTACTACAACATGCAGGTACTCTCTAACAGGTCCAGGTACCAAATCCAGGGAATCAGATTCAGCTCTTTTCAGACATGAGCGAAACTGACTCCATCTCTGTGCCTGTGTGCGGCAGGTGCTGGTGAAGGACCACCTGGGGGCGCCGGTGAAGGGAGTGCCGGTGCGTTTGGCGAAGAAAAAGATGCTTAAGTCGGGCAGAGGCCCGGAGGATCTGGACTGCCCCGATCGGGCCGTGAGCCGCTCCGAGGGCATCGCCTACTTTGTCTGCAACATCCACTTCGACACGGTCTCCGTGGACATAGAGGTACGGGGCCGTGTGCATAGGGACGGGGCCGTGTGCAGAGGTAAAGACCCGTGTGCATAGGGACGGGGCCGTGTGCAGAGGTAAAGACCCGTGTGCATAGGGACGGGGCCGTGTGCAGAGGTAAAGACCCGTGTGCAGAGGGACGGGGCCGTGTGCAGAGGTACGTCAAGGTGAGAAAGACAAAAGCTTAAAGGAGAACAACAACAACATTAGTGAACTTAAACAACATAAGTAATAAATAATTCATTAATAAGTAACTTGTTCACTCAGACTGATTCTAGAATTACAATAAAAATGGATTTCATGACGTCGATTTTAGCGCAGACTGAGAGATTTGCACAATTTGAATGTTACAGATTTTCACAGATCACGTCTCACATTTAAACTGCACAAACCTCTCAGTCTGCGCCAAAATCGACGCCATGAAATCCATTTTTATTTTGAACAAGTTCCTTCTGTTTCCTCCTGGACCAGAACGTTAGTGTTGCTCAGTCATTTCACTGATGCTCGTTTCCTGTAAGTTTTCATCTTTCTTCCCTCGATCGTTGTGGGGTTCTCCTGCTATTCCGACATCCCTCCGCTATTCCGACATCCCTCCGCTATTCCGACATCCCTCCATGGCCGGTTTAGTCCTGGTTTAGACGTGGTTTAGTTCAACTTTAGACCTGGTTCAGACCTGCTTCTAGTCTTGATTTAGACCTGGTTTTAGACCTGATTTAGTCCTGTTTTAGACCTGATTTTAGTCCTGGATTGGACCTGGTTTTAGTCCTGATTTAGTCCTCTTTTAGACCTTGTTTTAGTTCTCGTTTAGACCTGGTAAAAACCTGGTTTTAGTCCTGATATAGTCCCAATTTAGACCTGCTTTTAGTCCTGCTTTTAGTCCTGATTTAGACCTGGTTTTAGTCTTGGTATAGATCTGGTTTAGTCCTGGTATAGATCTGGTTTAGTCCTGGTTTAGACCTGGTTTAGTCCTGGTTAAGACCTGGTTTTAGTCCTGGTAGACCTGCCTTTAAACCAAGACTAAACCAGATCTATACCAGGACTAAACCAGGTGTAAACCGGATCTAAACCAGGACTAAACCAGGTCTATACCAGGACTAAACCAAGACTAAACCAGGTCTATAACAGGTCTAAAACAGGACTAAACCAGGTCTATACCAGGTCTAAACCAGGACTAAACCAGGTGTAAACTGGATCTAAACCAAGACTAAACCAGGTCTATACCAGGACTAAACCAAGACTAAACCAGGTCTATAACAGGTCTAAAACAGGACTACAACAGGATTTAATGTGGGAATGACGGCCTGTAACCACAGTTGTGGATGAATTCTTCATGCAGAATGTTTCTCCTTTGTGGACGTTGTTGGGTGGAGGTTTGGGTGAAGGTTTATTGCCACATTTCAGTGAAAGTCGGAACGTTTGTGCAGCTTATTGGTGAGTTTTAGTGCTAAAGCTAAATAAGTCGACCATGTGCGATGTTTGGTGTAAATAAAACTGTGAAAAGAGCGTGTGAGGTTTTGCATTCTCGTGTCGGTCATGATCTGCGGAGCTTCTGACGCTGCATTTTTTTGCTTTATGGTCATTCGCAAACACCGATCTCTGTATTCTGGCAAAACAAATGACAAGTTATGCTCGTTTTTACTGTTGACAGGGATCAGATTAGTCAAAAAAAATTGGTTTAGACCTGATGTAGTCCTGGTTTAGTCTTAGTTTAGGCCTGGTTTAGCTCAAATTGGTCCAAAATGGGGACACACGGGATATTTCTTGTATAAAACCGGGATAAATCAGTGGTTTGGGGGCCTCTGGTCACTCTAACACCGTGTCATAACCAGAGTGCCGTGCTGTAACGTGTTGTTCGCAGTTCGTCACGGATGAGCGTGCGCTCCCGGCACAGAGCCAGGCGTCGCTCCCCCTGAAGGCCCAGACCTACCAGTCTCCGAACGCCCGGTACCTGTACATCGAGCCCTCGCCCATCGAGACCCCGGTGGGCGGGTTCACGCAGGTCATAGTCTACACCGTGGGCCTGCCCTACCTGTCCGTCAAGACCCTCAACTACCTGGTGAGCGCCCACGTTTGGACACACATTTTATTTACGTGACTGCAGACTAGTTATTTTGTAGATTCTCGGAGGAGGCATGAAACATATGAACGGACACGTACAGAATGTAGTAAACAAACGGTTTGTTATTTCATTATTCCGTTTTAGTGTCAAACAAGAACAGATTTCGAGTTTATTTCACATAACACCAATCAAAGGCAAGTTCTGAACTAGTGCAGTGATGGGGCAAGTTCTGAACTATTGTAGTGATGGGGCAAGTTCTGAACTATTGTAGTGATGGGGCAAGTTCTGAACTATTGTAGTGATGGGGCAAGTTCTGAACTAGTGTATTGATGGGGGCAAGTTCTGAACTAGTGTAGTGATGGGGGCAAGTTCTGAACTAGTGTATTGATGGGGGCAAGTTCTGAACTAGTGTAGTGATGGGGGCAAGTTCTGAACTAGTGTAGTGATGGGGGCAAGTTCTGAACTAGTGTAGTGATGGGGGCAAGTTCTGAACTAGTGTAGTGATGGGGCAAGTTCTGAACTAGTGTAGTGATGGGGGCAAGTTCTGAACTAGTGTAGAGATGGGGGCAAGTTCTGAACTAGTGTAGTGATGGGGGCAAGTTCTGAACTAGTGTAGTGATGGGGGCAAGTTCTGAACTAGTGTAGTGATGGGGGCAAGTTCTGAACTAGTATAGAGATGGGGGCAAGTTCTGAACTTCCACGTAAAACACCAATTTGCTTCACACTGAGGAATCTTAACACCACTTTAACCCATCTGACAACAGCCACGAGTCTAACAAACAAAACGCTCTGCCTGGTTCACTCATTAGTGTCTGGAAACGTTAGAAAACAACTTTATAAGCACCTCACACTTCCCTCTGCTGATTTCCCACTGCACAGGCCAAAGCCCAAAAGACTCGATCGCCGATGTCGTTTCGAATCCCATTTATTTACCAGTGAATTATATTCTTTAAAAACATTAAAAAATACATTCCCGAACCATTTTCTTTCAACAACTTTCAGTTTCTCTTCTTCTCCATCAGTAGTCGATTCTCACTAGTCAACAATAATAAGTAAAAGTCGCAGGAACCACCCAAACCATGAAAAAATTATGGTTATAGTCCGAAAAACACGGTAACTGTCGAAATCTGTGACGAGAAACAGGAAGCAGAGATAAACTCTCCTTTGTTCAGGCGACTCTGAATAACATATCAGCGTAAAAATAGGCACCGAGACTGTTTTTTGATTGGTGTTATAGAGCTTGAAATCAGTTTTTTTTTGGCTCAAACAGAATGATGAAATAACAAACTGTTTTCCCCATCTTATTGTTTTCGTTCTTAATTGAAACGGTGCACGGGCCGATTTGCACGCCCTCGTATTCCACTAACGAACCCCGACGTGGCGCTCTGTCACGTGAAAACCCTTTCAGGAAGACTTCATCGAGACGCTCCCTGAGAGGCCGAGGGTTTTGTAGCGAAGGGCGGACGCTCTTTGCGCAGAAAACGCACAGAGAAACAAAGTATTTATGCAAAGACAGATTTAACTTGTGAATCGTCGCTGCTTTTTTACAGATAAACACCAAAAAATACCAAATCTTCAGCTCATTCACTCACACTTTTTATTGACTAATTAATCGACTTTACCAGGAATTTTGTCTTGTTTCCCCGAGTTCTAATGGTGTGTACTAACGTCATTTCCCATGTGCTCTCTACTCCCCCTGCTGGCCGTGTGCAGATCATGTCGAGGGGTAAAATCGTGAAGTACGGCTGGATGCCCTTCGGCGATCAGATAGCGAACAGGCACGCGCTGAATTTCCAGGTGACGGCGGAGATGGTGCCCTCTATCAGGCTCCTGGTGTACTACATGCCGTACGGGGAGCGCACCACGGAGCTGGTGGCCGACGCCGTGTGGCTCAGCATAAAGGGCGAGTGCGTCAACGGACTGAAGGTACCGGAGCGGATCTCAGCCGGGACTGAACTGGGACTGAACGGGGGCTGGAGCAGGAGTAGGCGTGACCCAAACCGCAATAAAACAGCATTAATCAAGCAATCAATCAACCAAACTTTATTTATAGAGCGCTTTTCATACAAAAATGCAACACAAAGCGCTTTACAGTGATTAAAAAAGAACAATCCCACATTTCCCACATTTCCTCCACCCCCACTAAACAGACGAGATTATCATCCCACATAAAGATGAACTAAACAAGTGAGTCTGTAGCCCTGTTCGCACGGGATAAATACAATCTGGGGACGTCTGGTGATTTGCAAATTCCCGCCCCACCTCTGTGTTACTCGCGGCACATTCGCACGGGATCAGCGAAGTCCATAAGTGACTCTATTTTACTGAAATTACGACCGGATATGTCGTAACATCACATCCGTTTCTATGTCTTTCTCGCTGCTGAGTAAGTACATTTATAAAGTCTGCTAAAAAATTAACGCTCTCCTCTTGGATCTCGTAGAGGCTGTGAGGCTGTTATAATTTGTCCCTAAAAAGCTCAAAACTGCTCATCAAAATTTCTTCCGCAGCCTCCATTACTCAAGCCAGAAAGAAAGATATAAAAGGCACAAAGCGATACAAAATGTGCCCAATATATAGAGAAAAGGCCGCGGAAATAAAAGGAATAGACAGAAAAGACACAATTACAACAACAAACACTGAGCTGCAGATTCGTACGGGACGAGTTTTATCAGGACGTCTGTGTTTGGTGAAATATCGTAGGTAATTTGCGGCGGAATTTTTCCTTTACAAGTTACAGACGTGGAGCATTCGCACGGGATTAAGACTCAGACGTCCTCCTCAATTATTACAAATCACCAAAGGTCCACAGGTAAAACTAATGTGAATAGGGCTTAACTGTGACATAACTATCTTTATTTACGACTAACTGAAACTATGAGATTACTACCGTGACAGACTGTCTTTCATTACTCTTTCTGTCTCTATACTTTCTTTCATAACTCTCTATACTGACTATAACTATAATAAGTATAACTAACTACTACAGAGAAAGAAGGGAAATAGAGGAAGAACAACAAAAAGAACACGTGTATACACATTATGACACGACATTACACCGGGAGGTGGAGGCAGTGTCCAGATCCTGCAGCCAGGGGGCGCTGCTACAGCAGAACTAAACCAGGACTAAACCAGGACTAAACCAGGACTAAACCAGGACTAAACCAGGACTAAACCAGGACTAAACCAGGACTAAACCAGAGCTAAACCAGGACTAAACCAGGACTAAACCAGGACTAAACCAGGACTAAACCAGAATTAAACCAGGACTAAACCAGGACTAAACCACGACTAAACCAGGACTAAACCAGAATTAAACCAGGACTAAACCAGGACTAAACCAGGACTAAACCAGGACTAAATTAGGTCTAAATCAGGACTAAACCAGGACTAAACCAGGTCTAAATCAGGACTAAACCAGGATTAAACCAGGACTAAATTAGGTCTAAATCAGGACTAAACCAGGACTAAACCAGGTCTAAATCAGGACTAAACCAGGACTAAACCAGGACTAAACCAGAGCTAAACCAGGACTAAACCAGGACTAAACCAGGACTAAACCAGAATTAAACCAGGACTAAACCAGGACTAAACCAGGACTAAACCAGGACTAAACCAGAATTAAACCAGGACTAAACCAGGACTAAACCAGGACTAAACCATGCCACCCTCAAGGCGCCTCCTCATGAGTAAAGTAAAGTAGTAGTGAATTGTGTATTTAGAATCTCCTCAGCTGGACTCAACCAAGACTATAAAACCTGTTGATATTCTAAAGAGGACGAGTGGGGGGGAAGCGTCTGGGGAGGGCGAGGACGCGGCGGTGACGTGTGCGGTGTTTGCAGACGGAGCTGAAGACCCGCGGGACGCACTACAGGCCCCAGCAGACGCTTCAGATGGAGGTGACGAGCAGTGAGGACGGGTACATCGCCATGGTGGCAGTGGACGGCGGCGTCTACAGCCTCCGGCCGGACTTCAAGGACCCCGTGAAGAAGGTAAGACCCCGAGACGATCGCAGACGCGTCGCCCGGACGAGCGTCTGCGCCATAGGCCGTATATATGAGTGGACTAAGCTAACCCGTAGGCAGGAACAAACAGGAAGTGCTCCAGGAGGCTCTTCCGGCTCCTTCTCTCCCTTTTTCCCATTGACTTACATTGTGATCTTATCACTCGTCTCTCCGTAACTGCTGCTCTGAGCCTCGTCATTTTGCTCTTAAATTGTTCGTCTGAACCCGTGACACAGGATCCTGAACTTTTCATTTCTCTGTTTTGTTCCTAAATCAAGATATGAACATAAACAATGGACCAATCAGACGCCTTCATTCCACGAGGTCCTGCCCCCTAGCATTAGCAACAGGTTTGATTGACAGCTCGTTTCGTTGCTAAGTAAGTTCCCTTCCCGCTTTCCCCCGAGTGACGATTTCTGAAATAAAATGACAAAATATCTCAATTACAACACACTGCAAAAAAGGCCTATCAAAAATAAATAAAAAATACCAATTTTGAGGTAAAAATGCTCTATTTTAAGTGAAATTTTCTGCCAGTGCAGTAAGAAATTTTCACTTTCCAAGTTTTCTTAAAACAAGACGAAATACAAATCTTGTTCTAAGCAGAAAACACGAGTTTCAAGTATTTATGGCAAGATTTTTCCCCTTATTGGTTTGAGAAGGAAGTTAAAGAGGCTTAACCTGGACTGAGTTCATATAAAAAGTGCTCAGAATAAGTTATAATACTGAGATAAGAGAAATCAGGATGGAATATTGTGAAACAAGTAAAAAAAAATCTCATCTTATTAAGTAAAAAAATCTTAAAATTGATCTTTTAAGATGAATCTGCTTAATTCAAGTCAGTTTAACTATGATAGAAACTCCTTTTTTGTAGTGTAGTTAACGTTACTAGAATCTGAACGAGCAGAATTTAACGAGCAGAAAGTAAAGAGAATTTGGTTAAATTGTGACTCTGTTGTTGTTCGTACGGAACAGAACAAACAACATAAATCAGTGACTTAAACTGTTTAAAGTTTGATGATAAAAGCTCAGAGTTTCCTCATTATTCTGAAGAATCAGTGAAATATACGATGCACCACAGCTCTGCCATGAGGAGGGCGGGACATTTAACCTCCTCACTCCTGATTGGCTCTTGTGTTGCTATGATACTCGCGGGAGGATTTCCGTATATGGACCTGGCTCCAGATTGGCTCCTGTCACTTCGCTTCGTCCGCTCGTATATTCGCCCTGTGGTCTGTGCGCGTGAAAACCCCCCTGTGCCTGTTCTCTGTCAGGTTCTCCGGCACTTCGAGCATGCGGATCAGGGCTGTGGAGGCGGCGGCGGGAAAAACGCCGCAGACGTTTTCAGACTGGCCGGACTGAGCTTCATGACCAACGCCAACTCAGGACAAACGTCGTCTGGTGAATCTTAAGACAGATTCAGATTTTTCTCTTCGTTCAGTTCGGGAATCATTAACGACACCCAAGTCTCACGATACGATACGGTCACGATATTTATGACGATATTCTACAGAATAACAAGACTGACTCAAAAATGCTTTGACCAGGACTAAACCAGGACTGAACCAGGACTAAACCAGGACTGAACCAGGACTAAACCAGGACTGAACCAGGACTAAACCAGGACTGAACCAGGACTAAACCAGGACTAAACCAGGACTGAACCAGGGCTAAACCAGGACTGAACCAGGACTAAACCAGGACTAAACCAGGACTGAACCAGGACTAAACCAGGACTGAACCAGGGCTAAACCAGGACTAAACCAGGACTAAACCAGGACTGAACCAGGACTGAACCAGGACTAAACCAGGACTGAACCAGGGCTAAACCAGGACTGAACCAGGGCTAAACCAGGACTAAACCAGAGCTAAACCAGGACTGAACCAGGACTAAACCAGGACTAAACCAGAGCTAAACCAGGACTGAACCAGGACTAAACCAGGACTGAACCAGGACTGAACCAGGACTAAACCAGGACTAAACCAGGACTAAACCAGAGCTAAACCAGGACTGAACCAGGACTAAACCAGGACTGAACCAGGACTAAACCAGAGCTAAACCAGGACTAAACCAGAGCTAAACCAGAGCTAAACCAGAGCTAAACCAGAGCTAAACCAGAGCTAAACCAGGACTAAACCAGGACTAAACCAGGACTAAACCAGGGCTAAACCAGGACTAAACCAGAGCTAAACCAGGACTAAACCAGGACTAAACCAGGACTAAACCAGGACTGAACCAGGACTAAACCAGGACTGAACCAGGATTGAACCAGGACTAAACCAGGACTGAACCAGGACTAAACCAGGACTAAACCAGGACTAAACCAGGACTGAACCAGGATTGAACCAGGACTAAACCAGGACTGAACCAGGACTAAACCAGGACTAAACCAGGACTAAACCAGGACTAAACCAGGACTAAACCAGGACTAAACCAGGACTGAACCAGGACTAAACCAGAGCTAAACCAGGACTAAACCAGGACTGAACCAGGACTAAACCAGGACTAAACCAGGACTAAACCAGAGCTAAACCAGGACTGAATCAGGACTGATCCAGGACTGAACCAGGACTGACCCAGGACTAAACCAGGACTGAACCAGGATTGAACCAGGACTAAACCAGGACTGAACCAGGACTGAACCAGGACTGAACCAGGACTAAACCAGGACTAAACCAGGACTGAACCAGGACTGAACCAGGACTAAACCAGGACTGAACCAGGACTGAACCAGGACTGAACCAGGACTGAACCAGGACTAAACCAGGACTAAACCAGGACTAAACCAGGACTGAACCAGGACTGAACCAGGACTGAACCAGGACTGAACCAGAACTAAACCAGGACTAAACCAGGACTGAACCAGGACTGAACCAGGACTGAACCAGGACTAAACCAGAGCTAAACCAGGGCTAAACCAGGACTAAACCAGGACTAAACCAGGACTAAACCAGGGCTAAACCAGGACTAAACCAGAGCTAAACCAGGACTAAACCAGAGCTAAACCAGGACTGAACCAGAGCTAAACCAGAGCTAAACCAGGACTAAACCAGAGCTAAACCAGGACTAAACCAGGATTGAACCAGGACTAAACCAGGACTAAACCAGGACTAAACCAGGACTAATTCTATGTCCTGATTATATAATTTGGTACAACATTTATTGTCATTAGGGATGGAACGAAATCCAAATCTCTCTGTACGATATTTTCACCAGAGTTTCCTTTCTTTTGTTCTTTCTGCCGTTCGTTTTTTCTTTTGTTCTTTAGTTTTTTTAGTTCCTTCTTTTGTTCTTTCTTACTTTTGTTCATTCTTCCGTGTTTTCTTTTTCGTTCTTTTTTGTTCTTTCATTCGTTCAATCCCTTCTTTCCTTCATTCTTTTATTCTTCCTGTCGTTCTTTCTTTCATTCATTCTTTCTTTTTTGTTCTTTTGTGTTTTAATTCCTTCTTTCGTTCGTTTGTTCACTCGTTCTTTCTTTCTTTTCTTCTTTTTCGTTCTTTCTATCGTTCGTTCTTTCTTTTTCGTTCATATTCGATCTCTCCCATCTCACTGGACCAGATTTATTACAATATTTTGTGGTGAATCTGCTCCTTTTCCCTCTAAAAATGCTTCACAGATTTAATCCACAGAGTGAAGATGTAAAAGTGCTTAGAACAGTTATTTCTTCATGTCGTCTGCACTGAAACGGAGCAAAGGATCATGGTCTATGTAGTTCCCTCTGTGTTTTTTAGCTATTTCTGCATCAGAACTGTTCATTTAAGCAAAGACACTTGGGATTCCATTTTATTCGTATCGTCAAAGTCTCACAATAATATTGTGACCATCACAATATATCGAATCCCAAGTCTCTTTGCTTAAATGAACAGTTTAGTCCTGATTTAGTCCTGGTTGAGTCCTGGTTTAGTCCTGATTTAGTCCTGGCTTAGTCCTGGTTTAGTCCTGGTTTAGTCCTGGTTTAGTCCTGATCAAAGCAGTTTAGAGTCAGTCTTGTTATTCTGTAGAATATCGTAATATCGTGAACTTTCCCACGATATCGTGATAAATATCGTATCGTGAGGTTCAGACCGGGACCGTATCGTATCGTGACACTTGGGTATCGTTAATAATTTGTATGTTAATGTTAATAATTTGCATGTTTCCAAACGTGCAGTGGGTCATGTGACGTTTAGGTCATGTGACGTTTAGGTCACGTGACGTTTAGGTCATGTGAAAGTTCCAGGTCATGTGACAGTTCCAGGTCTGTACAGTCGTCCAATCACGGCGCTCACAGGCGTCATGTGACCTTTTCTCCCGCAGACGAGCCGTGCACTGCGCTGGTCCGACCCCGACGCGCCATCACCCAGGAGCAGATCACCCAGATCTGTAAGAATCCTCTGACCCTATGACCTCTGACCTTCTGACCCTCTGACCCCTGACCTTCTGACCCTCTGACCCTCTGACCCCTGACATCTGACCCCTGACCCTCTGACCTCTGATCCTCTGACCTCTGACCCTCTGACCCTCTGACCTCTGACCCTCTGACATCTGACCCTATGACCCTCTGACCTATGACCCCTGACCCTCTGACCCTATGACCCTCTGACCCTCTGACCTCTGACCCTCTGCTCCTCTGACCCTATGACCTCTGCTCCTCTGACCTCTGACCCTCTGATCTCTGACTTTTTAGACTGGGTTTAAGTCCGGGTTTAAGTCAGGATTTAGACCAGAGTTAAGTCCGGGTTTAAGTCAGGGTTTAGACCAGGTTCAGTCCAGGTTTAAATTCGGATTTAGACTGGGTTTACACCAAGTTTAAGTCCGGGTTTAAATCCAGGTTTAACTCCGGGTTTAGACCGGGTTTAAGTCCGGATTTAGACCAAGTTTAGACCGGGTTTAAGTCTGGATTTAGACCAAGTTTAGACCGGGTTTAAGTCTGGATTTAGACCAAGTTTAGACCGGGTTTAAGTCCGGGTTTAAGTCAGGGTTTAGACCAGGTTTAAGTTCGGGTTTAGACCAGGTTTAGACCGGGTTTAAGTCCAGGTTTAAGTCAGGGTTTAGACCTGGTTTAAGTCAGGGTTTAAGTCAGGGTTTAGACCTGGTTTAAGTCAGGGTTTAAGTCAGGGTTTAGACCAGGTTCAGTCCAGGTTTAAATTCGGATTTAGACTGGGTTTACACCAAGTTTAAGTCCGGGTTTAAATCCAGGTTTAACTCCGGGTTTAGACTGGGTTTAAATCCGGATTTAGACCAAGTTTAGACCGGGTTTAAGTCCGGGTTTAGACCAGGTTTAGACCGGGTTTAAGTCCTGGTTTAGACTGGGTTTAAGTCCGGATTTAGACCAAGTTTAGACCGGGTTTAAGTCCGGGTTTAGACCAGGTTTAGACCGGGTTTAAGTCCGGGTTTAAGTCAGGATTTAGACTGGGTTTAAGTCCGGGTTTAAGTCAGGATTTAGACCAGATTTAGACTGGGTTCAGTCCAGGTTTAACTCCGGGTTTACCTCCGGCTTTAGACCAGGTTTAAGTCCAGTCTGCAAAAATTCATTTAATATCGTCTGAAAACTCAAGAATCAGAAAGTGGATTTAACCCCTGAAGACCTGAGGGCAGTTTTAGTAAATTTCTCCTCGCCTGGATTTTTTTGCTTAATTTTGCTTTTAAAACTGCCCCTTTTACCCCTAATGAAGTGTTCTACCTCCTTTTGTTCAGTCCAACCTGTTATTTCACAATCTGCTGCTGTAGTTGTGTCATGAGGCTGTGAGAAAAGCTACAGGACCAGAAATAGAGATGAAAAAAAACTGAAAATAAAATTCACACTCTTTTATACAAAACACACAGCAAACATGTAGAAACAACTTTTTGGACATAAAAAATGCTTAATTTAGGGCCTCAGCTACAAAAATGCAAAATCTCAAGTCTGTAAGTAAATTAAAAATCTCCTTATTGCCCTAAAAACAAAAAAAAGTGCAGTGGCTCCATGACTTTCCTGGTCCAGTCCTGGAAACAGCTCCTGTCAGGACCACGGCCAGAGCCACAGCACTTCTGCATTTCCAGGGTGGAAATTACATTTGGATTTGTTCATTTGGACTGAAATAAACCTTTAAATAAAAATAGAAAGAGATGCACAATTACACAGACCAAGATGTGTCATTTTCCATGTGTGTGAGAATTAACTCCACTTAGAGCGACTTTTTCCCTCGTTCTAAACACACACAGTCAGAGGAGTCGACCATCTTGACTCACTTCACTCTTTGGCAAAGTTTGGCTCGATCAAAATGGACGGAGCGCATGAGTTTGGGGAAAACAAAGTTCCTGTTGGACACTCGTTTTGCTCCCGTCATCACACAGCGTGAGTGTGACGTAGGATAAAGCCGCAGAAATGTACGGAAACCTCTATGTCTGCACTTTCAGAGGGGAAAAGGACGTTTCTGTCTTTTACACTTACAAAGTTCTGCGGTTATAGAAACATGTTCCTCGTAGGTCTTCGAGGGTTAAAGAGCGCGTTTTCCCGGAGCGTTCATGGTCCCGTTCAGGAGCTTTGAACAGAGCAGTGCTTCCGGTTAGCGTCACACCCCCAGGAAACAGTGACGACATCAGCTGCGAAGTGTTAATCTTCTGTCTCTGTTCTGCACCAGATTCTGTCGCCGGTTTTACTCCTGTGGCTCTGATGACATCGCGAAAAAAATCAGCGTAAACATGTCCCGGTTCTGACCCGTACGACGCGGAGGAGTCGGACTTTCCGGTAAAATCTGGAGGATTTTCCCGGATTTAATAAACGCTCCGATGCCGCAGACCTCGAGTTACACTGAAAGACTTTAAAAACCTGGAGGAGACGGTTATTTAGAATTAAAATCAGCCGCTGCACCAGGAGAACCTAAAATAATCACTTTATTTCAGACGTAGTTTCGGTTTCACTTCCATGATTAGTTATATATGAATATTTATGTGTACATATTGTTTATCTTTTTATTCCTTATTAACATATTAACTTTATTAATGACGTATTATTAATTAATGAATTAATCGTTGCATTTAAACAGACCCAAAGTGCTTTACATTTAATTATTCATTCATTACCTGTTCATAATACACACGTTTCTTTGCCGCCATATTTGATAAAAAATAACGTGTTTAAGCTTCTTTTTAAATATCTTTATGCATTTTGACACCCTTCACTGTTGTACACATACTTTTCATAGTTGTTCTAGTCAATGGCGTCTTCAGCATGAGTTCGCCTCTAAAATAATGATTAAAAAAAGGAATAAAACGCCAAATTACAGCAGTAGGATAATAACATCAGCACCACATGAAGCTTTTGCGTGACGAGTTCAGACCTGCAGCAGTTTAACCGTCACGTACGACGGTCTTCTGATGAATAATTATCTATTTCTGCATCAGAACTATTCGTTTAAATCAGGGGTGTCAAACTCACTTTGGTCCGGGGGCCGTATGCAGCCTACTTTGATCCCAAAAGGGCCGGATCAGAAAACTCAGTTCTCTCATCAAGTTATTGTATTTTTCTCCGTGTCTCGTAGTGGTGTTTAAGATTATATTCCTCGAGCAACGCCACTTGTTCCAAACACACTGAGCACAGATTTCCCATTCACCTCTGTCAACAAATAAGAATTAGACTATTTTTCTTGGGAAATCCTGAACTCAGCATCTGCTTTTCTCATTTTTTGACATTTTGCTGATGAGGGTCACGGTCGACAGTCAAAACGATCGTCCTTTAAGAGCGTTTGGAAAGAGGAAAGTCTTCATTTGTGCTGCTCTGGTGGGAGTCGCAACGTACAGAAACGCCGGAGACGCTGCTATGCTAAACGGTGCAGAAAATTAACAGAAAAATCTGAAAATTTTAAGTATTTTAATAGAAAAATCAGCCGAGGGCCAGATTAAAGGTCTTGGAGGGCCGGATCTGGCCCCCGGGCCGCATGTTTGACACATGTGGTTTAAGCAAAGAGACTTGGGATTTGATGGATCGTTTGGGAGCACGTGATGGAGTTTCCTTTGGGCTCCGTTCGCAGTCGTAAGTCTGATAAAATGTAGGAAAAATGAGAAATGTCCCAGTTTTCTTCGTCTCCGTGTCGTTGTGCTGTTCTGTTGTGTTTGGCTCATCAACAACTCCAACCGCACCTCATCATTTTAATCATAAACAAATAAATGGTCATTTATAGGGCTGTAACACTAACGTAAATCTGCTGATGTCGTATCGTCAGAGGTCTCACAATAATATCGTGACCATCACAATATATCGAATCCCAAGTCTCTTTGCTTAAATGTGCTTCTTTCTAAATAATTGTCCAAAAAAACTTTGAAAATATGAATTAATAAGTGACACGATCCTGACCTGTTCCCGAGTCTCTGCGAACTGAAGCGTCGTCCGTTTCTGCGCCTCCAGAGTTTGTCCATCCGCTTTTGTCGTCTTTTTTCTGTACGTTTTTTAAACGAACTAAAAAAGACATTTCTCCGGATTGGAGCGGACGCGCAGAGTTTAGGCGTTTTGTCTTTACTTCCCGACCCTCGAGACATCGACGTGAAACCAGCAACAGTCCTGTTTAAAACTCATGAACTAACTACTCCTGTCTGCCCCTGTCTGCCCCTGTCTACCCCCTGTCTGCCCTTGTCTGCCCCTGTCTACCCCCTGTCTACTCCTGTCTGCCCTCTGTCTACCCCTGTCTGCCCCTGTCTGCCCTTGTCTGCCCCTGTCTGCCCCTGTCTACTCCTGTCTGCCCCTGTCTGCCCCTGTCTGCCCCTGTCTACCCCTGTCTGCCCCTGTCTGCCCCTGTCTGCCCCTGTCTGCCCCTGTCTGCCCTCTGTCTACCCCTGTCTGCCCCTGTCTACCCCTGTCTGCCCCTGTCTGCCCCCTGTCTGCCCCTGTCTGCCCCTGTCTACTCCTGTCTGCCCCTGTCTGCCCTCTGTCTGCCCCTGTCTGCCCCTGTCTGCCCTCTGTCTGCCCCTGTCTGCCCCTGTCTGCCCCTGTCTACTCCTGTCTGCCCCTGTCTACTCCTGTCTGCCCCTGTCTGCCCCTGTCTGCCCCTGTCTGCCCCTGTCTGCTCCCGTCTGCCCCTGTCTGCCCCTGTCTGCTCCCGTCTGCCCCTGTCTGCCCCTGTCTGCCCCTGTCTGCCCCTGTCTACCCCTGTCTGCAGTGGACAAGTACAGACACGACATGGTGAAGTCGTGCTGTCAGAACGGAATGAATCACAGCCCCACGTTTGAGACTTGCGAACAAACGGCGAACACCTTCTACAGTGAGACTTTCGCGATCTGCCGCCGCTGCCGCTCCTGCCCCGCCTGCCCCATCTGCCGCGCCTGCCGCAACGCCTTCAGGGACTGCTGCCTCGCCATCCAGAAATCCCTCAACCAGGAGCTGGTCCTGGGCCGGGCAGGTGCGCACCCGTCACACTCTCCTCTCTTTAGCCCGATTCGCACAGGATAAGTACAACAAATGACTATTTTACTGAAATCACGAGCGGATATGTCGTAACATCACATCCGTTTCTATCTCTTTCACGCTGCTAAGTAAATAAATGAATAAAGTCTGCTAAAAAAAAAAAAAAAAAAGTTCCTTGCACGTCATCCAGGTCAATATCCTGCGAGAATTGTCTCTCCTCTTGGATCTTTTGCCCTTTTTGTGGATCTGTTTCCATGTAGAGGCCATGAGGCTGTGTTATAATTTGCTCCTAAAACGCTCAAAACTGCAGCCTCCGTTACTCAAGCCGGATAGAAAGATAAAAGATACGCGAGAAAAGACCGTGGAAATAAAAGGAATAGACAGAAAAGACAAATACAAATTCGCTTGGGATTAAGATCTCAGACGTCCGTGAAGTTGGCCAAACCTCCACAAAAACTCTGTCAGCCGTTTGTGCTGCAAAAAGTTTCGTTTGTGTGATTCTGGTTCTTCAGATATTCACAGTTTTATTTTCGGTCGATGACGTCGTCCAGAACCTCAGAATGTGAAACAGCCTCAAAACAGGAAGAAAATGATAGAAAACGTTTGTATTTGGTTTGTGCTGTTTTGTGTTGTGACAGTTTCATTTGTGTGAGTTTATTTCTAAAATTATTCATTATTATTTCTGTGGTAATTATAGGACGTCATTTCCGCTCAGCTGACGGAGACAAACTCCACAAGACTAAATACAAACGTTTTCTCTCATTTTCTTCCTGTTTTGAGGCTGTTTCACATTCTGAGGTTCTGGACGACGTCATCGACCGAAAATAAAACTGCAAATATCTGAAGAACCAGAATCGCACAAACGAAACTTTTTGCAGCACAAACGACTGACTCCATTTTGGGCGATTTCGAGCATTTTTCTTCTTCCTGTGGGTCTGACCCCAGTTTGACCTGGAAAAGAATCGTTAATTTCTCCAAAACTAAAGAAGCACAAACAGAACTTTTTGCAGCACAAACGATGGACAGAGTTTTTGTAGGTTTGATGGGGCGACTTCACGGAGGTAAATCTCAGGGGCAATTATTACAAACCACCAAAGGTCCACAGGTAAAACTAATCCCATGCGAATAGGATGGTTTTTGTTTCTTGATGTTTCAGTGGAGAAGAGTTGAAACAGCTGAGGTGCTGAGGTATGGGGTCAACTTTGAGTCAAATAGTTCAAAGAACGCTTTTATAACAACCAAAAAATTATAAATCAAAATACCAAATAAAAAAATCTAACAAAATAATATTATTATCAAATTATTTGTGTAATCGTGTTAAATGTCCACCTTTGCCTCTTTTGTTTTGGTTCCACGTCTTTCTCAGTTTTGTTCGATGACGTTTTCTTTCTTTTCTGGACTTTTTGGTTGCAGTTTGGGCACAAACGTGACATGTGGGCGGGACTTCCATGGCTTCATTCCCATTGGCTCGTTTATGTTTGACGGACAGCTGAGCGTGGAGCTCCTGAAGCTTTCGGGGACGTTTCCTGATGTCGTTTTGGTGCTCAGAGCTTTTGTAATTTTCACCGTTCTCTGGTTCTTCTGGAGTGGGAGTTTCTGGGCAAACTTGTTTTCTGTGTTGGAGTCGCAGAAAACTTCAGCAGGAAAATGTCCACGACAACTTCAGGAGCTCCAAACGCAGCTGTCCGTCAAACAGAAATGAGCCAATGGGAACGCACCCGTGAAAACCCCGCCCCCCCCCCGTCACGTTTGTGCCAAAACTACAGCAAAAAGTCAGTGAGCGCAAACGAGAAGGCTGGAATCGTAACTGGGGGTTAGAAAACTACTTTATAAGCACCTTACACTTCCCACTGTTGATTTCCCACTGCACAGGCCAAAGCCCAAAAGTTGTTTTCTAACTTTTCCAGACACTAATGAGTGAACCAGGCAGAGCGTTTTGTTTGTTCAACTCGTGGCTGTTGTAAGATGGGTTAAAGTGGTGTTAAGCTTCTTCAGTGTGAAGCAAATTGGTGTTTTACGTGGAAGTTCAGAACTTGCCCCCATCACTACACTAGTTCAGAACTTGCCCCCATCACTACACTAGTTCAGAACTTGCCCCATCACTACACTAGTTCAGAACTTGCCCCCATCACTACACTAGTTCAGAACTTGCCCCCATCACTACACTAGTTCAGAACTTGCCCCCATCACTACACTAGTTCAGAACTTGCCCCCATCACTACACTAGTTCAGAACTTGCCCCCATCACTACACTAGTTCAGAACTTGCCCCCATCACTACACTAGTTTGTTGCCTTGACAGACTCACACACAGTGAGATCTCCACCGAGGAAACACTGATCTGTGCCGTTTTTTGGCTTCTGACAGAATTCCACCTCCTCTAGTGACGGACTTTAGATTCAGACGTGCCCGAGTTCAGCTTTAAATCTTTGGATTAAGTCTTGTGAAGGCATTTTTAAAGGAAAAAATAGCAGATTCACAATTTTCTGAGCCTCCACAAAATATTGTAATAAATATGGTACCATGAGATGTATATGGTGAAAATATTGTACAGAGAGATTTGGATATGGTAGAATATCGTAATATCGTCAGCTTTCCCACGATATCGTAATAAATATCGTCCCGTGAGGTTCATGCTCATGATACGATAACGTATCGTGAGACATGGATATCGATACATCCCAAACAGAACTGTCTGAACATCTTGTTTATAATTCGCAGTCAATGAAAGGGATAAAATATGGCGTAGTGCCCAAAGGACAGACACAAAAATGAGAAAAACGAAGTCAGATCTGACAGAGTGGCTCAAGAAACACAAATGTTCAAATAGTTTCATATCGTCACATGAAGCTTTTGTCACTTTAGGAACCACAGCACTGTTCTGATTATACTCAGGTACTTTTAAAAGTGCTCAGGGAAGTAATCTTATGTTTTCAAAGTTAGTCTTTAAATGTTTGTTTTGTTTTTTGACAGAAATGGGAGGAGACTTTGAAAAAGTCCCGACTCTGGTGCGGAGCGCGTTCCCGGAGACCTGGCTGTGGCAGGTCCGCAAGATCCAGTGAGTCCTGGTCCAGTCCCACCTCAGACCTTTTAGTCCTGGTTTGGTTTTTGGCCGGCGTTCAGTCCTGGTTTAGAACGGACGTCGGACACATTGAGTTCTGTTTCAGTGCTGTGAATGAGGCTCCTGTTTGAGGTAAACAGGGGGTATTATGAGGGTTTAGATGCCCGTGCATGTTTGAGTAATTTAGCGATCTCTCCTGGACCCTATTCAAACCCTGTAACACACTGTACGAGGCTCCGCCCACAAGCCTACGTCCCCCACACTCCCACCTGACAAATCGCCATAAATATACAAAAACAGGACACAAAAGTGTACACGACAACATGACAACATGACAACATGACAACATGACATGTTTTCGAGCATTTTGAAGCTTCCTGTGGGACTGACCCCAGTTTGACCTGTAAAAGAATTGTTAATTTCTCCAAAACTAAACAAGCACAAACGATTGAGTTTTGTGTAGGTTTGTGTTTGATGGGGCCGAACTTCACGCAGGTCACACGTCTCCAACACTCACCAGGAAATGACGCCCTATGTCCAAAATTCCGAACTGTCCCTTTGACCATGTTATACTGTCGCTCCCTCGTCCAAAACTTGCCTGGAGTTGTGTCGTGACAGCAGGGGGCGCTCCGGCTCCTGAACGCCTCGGGGGGAGTCGATGTTTGAGGAATCAGAAGTGAAGGGAATGCTCCTCTCCGCAGGCGGGGGTCTCTGTCTGTGTCTGAGAAGCTTCCGGACTCGCTGACGACCTGGCACATAAACGCCGTGGGGATGTTCGACAACGGTGAGTCCCGGTTCGAAAGTACTTTGCCGCCGAGTGAAGTACTCACCGCAGTGTTCGCGTACTCCGTCAGGAATCTGCGTGGCCAAGACGGCGAAAGTGTCGGTGACGCTGCCGCTGTCGGTGGACGTGCCGCTGCCGTACCAGATCGTGAGAGGAGAACAAGTGCAGCTCCGAGGCTCCGTGTACAACCAGCTCCCCGACCCCATCAGGGTACGAATACTACGAATACTACGAATACTACGAATACTACTACTACTACTACTGCTACTACTACTACTACTACTGCTACTACTACTACTGCTACTACTACTACTACTACTGCTACTGCTACTACAACTACTACTACTACTACTACTACTACTACTACTACTACTGCTACTGCTACAACTACTACTACTTGTACTACTGCAATTAGCACTACTTTTACACAGACTAAAACAATATTATTCACTCACTATTGAAAATATTTATAGTCCAAACTGCTCCTTGCTGATTCTATAAAAGGATCTGAACTGTGTCCCAAACATCAGGCCCGTTCTTTTGAATTTCAGTTAAGAATGAAAAAACAATAAAATGTGAAACGGTTTATTTCATTATTCCGTTTTAATGTAAAAAAAAAAAAATCGATATCACAAACACGTCAAATATTTAATCATTCATTTGTTGTATTTAATCTTCCCATCAGAACCACAATGATCATGTTGATTGTGCTATTATCACTCACTATGATCACGGTATACATTTTTTTGGACTCTTGATGGCGCAGTGGAGCAAACAAAGCACCTTGAAGCATCGGCTCAAGAGTCGAGCCACTGGATGGAAGCTTCAGTGCTTCATGGGGCTTCATCTCGCCACCACTAACTAAAACTAAAAGTTCTACGATCACACCTGACCCTGTGTCTCCAGAGCTGCAGACGGAGACACGTCCAAGTTTGTCTTCTTCTCAGTTTATGGACAGGCGTCATGAGGAGAACCTGTGTGTGTAGGACATTGTTTTCTTCTCTGTCAGTACTGTGTGACCCTGACCGTGGGACCGGAGTTGTGTCTGGCGGAGGCAGGGGGCGGCGGCTCCAGGCAGCGCTCCTCCCCGTGTGTGGCGAAGAGGCTCTACGGCGGCAGCGTGGTGGACGTGACATTCACGCTGATGGCCCTGGAGCCGGGCTCTCACAAGCTCACGTTCACGCTGTCCGAGGGGCCTTCACAGGGCCACGGGAAACTATATCCCCGCGACACGCTGGTCAAAACGCTCACTGTGGTGGTGAGTACAGTGTGAATGTGTCAATGTGTTGTGAAGTATGGGGCTGGGCGACATTTTACTTTACCTCTCACTTATCATTGAGTGTACAGAGCTTTTTCACAGCGCCTGAAGTGTCCCGCTGTAGGTTTGAGGAACTTACAGTTGATTTTCCGTGGTAAATGTGTGTGTAAATGTGGCGTATTCTCCAGCAGCTTCATAAATCTGCCGCATCACCAAATCTTCAATCAACAAGGTCCACAAAGGAGAAACATTCCTCATGAAGAATTTATCCACAACGATCAAGGGAAGAAAGACGAAAGCTTAAAGGAAACAACGACTGAGCAACACTAACGTCATGGTCCTAAAGAAAATAGAAGGGACTTGTTCACTCAGGCTGATTCTACAGTTAAAATAAAAATCAATTTCATGATGTCGGCATCAAAGGGGGCGACAGTAGTTCAGTTGGCCGAGCGTTTGTCCACTGATTTGACGGTTGGTGGTTCGAATCCCGTTCTTGACATAAAAAAAACACTTTTGGTTGAGTGGTAAATTCCACTGACCCACAGGTTGGTGGTGCGATTGCAGCTCCCACAGATGAATGCTGCCATTGTGTCCTTGGGCAAGACACTTAAAGTTGAATTCGGGCACGTTTGAAGCTAAAGTTCGTTCCTAGAGGTGGTGGAATTCTGCCAGATGCTAAAAAACGGCACAGATCAGTGTTTCCTCGGCGGAGATCTCACTGTGTGTGAGTCTGTCAAGGCAACAAACTAGTGTAGTGATGGGGGCAAGTTCTGAACTAGTGTAGTGATGGGGGCAAGTTCTGAACTAGTGTAGTGATGGGGGCAAGTTCTGAACTAGTGTAGTGATGGGGCAAGTTCTGAACTAGTGTAGTGATGGGGCAAGTTCTGAACTAGTGTAGTGATGGGGCAAGTTCTGAACTAGTGCAGTGATGGGGCAAGTTCTTCACTTCCACGTTAAACACCAATTTGCTTCAGATTGAACTCCACTTTAACCCATCTGACAACAGCCACGAGTCTAACAAACAAAACGCTCTGCCTGGTTCACTCATTAGTGTCTGGAAACGTTAGAAAACAACTTCATAAGCATCCTTAGCATTACCTTTGTCGATTTTTCACTGCGCATGTGAAAGCCCAAAAGACTCGATCGCTGATGTCGTTTCTAATCCCATTTATTTACCAGTGAATTATATTTTTGGAAAAACGTTAAAAAACACATTCCTGAACCATTTTCTTTCAACAACTTTCAGTTTCTCTTCTTCACCGTCAGCAGTCGATCCTCACTTGTTGCTTCTGGCGGCTGGAGTTGACAATCGAGTCTTTTGGGCTAAAAATTGGTTAAAGTGGTGTTAAGCTTCTTCAGTGTGAAGCAAATTAGCGTTTTACGTGGAAGTTAAGAACTTGCCCCCATCACTACACTAGTTCAGAACTTGCCCCCATCACTACACTAGTTCAGAACTTGCCCCCATCACTACACTAGTTCAGAACTTGCCCCCATCACTACACTAGTTCAGAACTTGCCCCATCACTACACTAGTTCAGAACTTGCCCCATCACTACACTAGTTCAGAACTTGCCCCCATCACTACACTAGTTCAGAACTTGCCCCATCACTACACTAGTTCAGAACTTGCCCCCATCACTACACTAGTTCAGAACTTGCCCCCATCACTACACTAGTTCAGAACTTGCCCCCATCACTACACTAGTTCAGAACTTGCCCCATCACTACACTAGTTCAGAACTTGCCCCATCACTACACTAGTTCAGAACTTGCCCCCATCACTACACTAGTTCAGAACTTGCCCCATCACTACACTAGTTCAGAACTTGCCCCCATCACTACACTAGTTCAGAACTTGCCCCATCACTACACTAGTTCAGAACTTGCCCCCATCACTACACTAGTTCAGAACTTGCCCCATCACTACACTAGTTCAGAACTTGCCCCATCACTACACTAGTTCAGAACTTGCCCCATCACTACACTAGTTCAGAACTTGCCCCCATCACTGCACTAGTTCAGAACTTGCCCCATCACTACACTAGTTCAGAACTTGCCCCCATCACTACACTAGTTCAGAACTTGCCCCCATCACTGCACTAGTTCAGAACTTGCCCCATCACTACACTAGTTCAGAACTTGCCCCCATCACTACACTAGTTCAGAACTTGCCCCCATCACTGCACTAGTTTGTTGCCTTGACAGACTCACTGCCACAGTGAGATCTCCACCGAGGAAACACTGATCTGTGCCGTTTTTTGGCACCTGACAGAATTCCACCACCTCTAGCGACGGACTTTAGCTTCAAACGTGCCCGAGTTCCCATTTAACCCAACTTGCCCCTCGTGCGTGTGCACACTGGTGTGTGAATGTGTGTGTGGTTCCTTGTTGTTGCTTTGAGAGCCTTGAAAAGGTGGAAAAGCGCTACATAACAATGTGACCAATGATGTGGATATCAGCGTAGTTGGAATGTGAC
The DNA here is from genome assembly GCA_030686955.1 of Odontamblyopus rebecca. Taxonomy (NCBI): domain Eukaryota; kingdom Metazoa; phylum Chordata; class Actinopteri; order Gobiiformes; family Gobiidae; genus Odontamblyopus; species Odontamblyopus rebecca. Next base: position 38,852,878 of record CM060661.1, read on the forward strand.
ACGTCTGTAGGACCATGACGTTAGTGTTGCTCAGTCGTTTCATTGAAACCAATGTATTATTATTATTATTATTATTATTGATGCTCGTCGTTGTTTCCTTTAAGTTTTCGTCTTTCTTCCCTTGACCGTTGTGGATAAATTCTTCATGAAGAATGTTTCTCCTTTTTGGACCTTGTTGGTTGTAGATTTGGTGATGGGGCAGATTTATGAAGCTGCTGGAGAATACGCCACATTTACACACACATTTACCACAGAAAAACATCAACCGGAAGTTCCACAAATCTACAGCGGGACACTTCGGGCTGTTGTGAATTGTCCCATCTGTTGTCTCCTGTTTCAGCCGGAGGGGGTTCTGAAGGAGGAGATGGTGGGAGGACGTTTGGATCCACATGGACTTTACGGTAAAGACATATTCGTCAAAAACACTTAAATAAGAGTCTTCGCTCCCGTCACTCCCATAGACCGTATATATGAGTGGACTAAGCTAACCCGTTAGCCGCTGAGTTCCAAACAGGAAGTGCTCCAGGAGGCTCTTCCGGCTCCTTCTCTCCCTTTTTCCCAGTGACTCACATTAGGATCTTCTCGTCCCTCTGTGTGGACCTGCTGCTGTGGCCTCGTCATTCTGGTCTTAAATCCGTTCGTCTGAATCCGCGACACAGGATCCTGAACTTTTCATTTCGCTGTTTTTTTCCTAAATCAAGATATGAACATAAATAACGGACCAATCAGACGCCTTCATTCCCCGAGGTCCCTCCCCCTAGCGTTAGCAACAGGTTTGATTGACAGCTTGTTTCGTTGCTAAGTAAGTTCCCTTCCCACTTTCCCCCGAGTGACGATTTCTGAAATAAAATGACAAAATATCAAATAAATCAATGACTTAAACTATTTAAAGTTTGATGATAAACGCTCAAAGTTTCCTTCTTATCCTGTAGAATCAGTAAATCCAGCGGTTCGTGCAGGTGCAGAGTGTCTCCGCTCTGAGGAGGCGCCACATTTAACCTCCTCACTCCTGATTGGCTCTTGTGTTGCTATGATACTCGCGCTCGGATTTCCAAATATGGACCTGGCTCCAGATTCGCTCCTGTAGCCGTGAACGCTGTGGAGACGTTCACTCATAGACAAGTCACTTCAAGTCACGATCACAACATATTTACTGTGCACTCCGCTAATGCGTGACCCTGTTCTGACTGTGTGAAATCCCTCAGACTCAGAATTCTTGGCAAAACGGAATTCAATTTGTCAACTGGGCAAATGTTTATTCAGTATTTTGGTCGAACATGTTTCGACCTCTGTCTGCCGTACATTGGAACAGAAATAACTTCTTCAAACCTAAAACGAAACAAATAAAACGACAGCTGTAGCCCGGTCAGGTCCAGAGGTGTTCACACTAATATGTCCCCAACTGTGAACAAGCAGGTGTGTTAGTTCCAGAGCAGTTTCAGTGTCGTTAGCGCCCCCCGCAGGCAGATTTAAGGCAGCGTCCTCCAGCGTCTGACCAGAACTGAAGCTTGGACGAGCTGCGAAACGTTTTCAATCAAAATGAACGTTTGTCCCGTTGACAAATGGACTCCTCCTTCGGCGTCCTTTTGCGACAGCGCCCCCGTTTGCTGTGTGCGGTATTACGGCCTCACTGAGCTGCTGCTTCCTCAGGTGCGACGAAGTTGACGGTGGAGCTGAAAAGTGCTTTGCCCAAGAACATCGTCCCCAAAACTGAGGTCCAGAGGGTCCTGACCATCAACGGTGACATTTATATCATTACAGAAATACACATGACTTTAATATAAGAAATAAAACTAAAGCGGGACTAAAGCGGGACTAAACCAGGACTAAAGCAGGACTAAAGCAGGACTAAACCAGGACTAAACCAGGACTAAAGCAGGACTAAAGCAGGACTAAACCAGGACTAAACCAGGACTAAAGCAGGACTAAAGCAGGACTAAAGCAGGACTAAACCAGGACTAAACCAGGACTAAAGCAGGACTAAAGCAGGACTAAAGCAGGAGTAAACCAGGACTAAAGCAGGACTAAAGCAGGAGTAAACCAGGAGTAAACCAGGAGTAAACCAGGACTAAAGCAGGACTAAAGCAGGAGTAAACCAGGACTAAAGCAGGACTAAACCAGGAGTAAACCAGGAGTAAACCAGGACTAAAGCAGGACTAAAGCAGGAGTAAACCAGGACTAAAGCAGGAGTAAACCAGGACTAAACCAGGACTAAAGCAGGAGTAAACCAGGACTAAAGCAGGAGTAAAGCAGGAATAAACCAGGACTAAAGCAGGACTAAACCAGGAGTAAACCAGGAGTAAACCAGGACTAAAGCAGGACTAAAGCAGGAGTAAACCAGGACTAAAGCAGGACTAAAGCAGGAGTAAACCAGGACTAAAGCAGGAGTAAACCAGGACTAAAGCAGGACTAAAGCAGGAGTAAACCAGGACTAAAGCAGGACTAAAGCAGGAGTAAACCAGGACTAAAGCAGGACTAAAGCAGGAGTAAACCAGGAGTAAAGCAGGACTAAAGCAGGAATAAACCAGGACTAAAGCAGGACTAAACCAGGAGTAAACCAGGAGTAAACCAGGACTAAAGCAGGACTAAAGCAGGAGTAAACCAGGACTAAAGCAGGACTAAAGCAGGAGTAAACCAGGACTAAAGCAGGAGTAAACCAGGACTAAAGCAGGACTAAAGCAGGAGTAAACCAGGACTAAAGCAGGACTAAAGCAGGACTAAGCCAGGAGTAAACCAGGACTAAAGCAGGAGTAAACCAGGACTAAAGCAGGACTAAAGCAGGAGTAAACCAGGACTAAAGCAGGAGTAAACCAGGACTAAAGCAGGACTAAAGCAGGAGTAAACCAGGACTAAAGCAGGACTAAAGCAGGACTAAGCCAGGAGTAAACCAGGACTAAAGCAGGACTAAAGCAGGAGTAAACCAGGACTAAAGCAGGACTAAACCAGGAGTAAACCAGGAGTAAACCAGGACTAAAGCAGGACTAAAGCAGGAGTAAACCAGGACTAAAGCAGGACTAAAGCAGGAGTAAACCAGGACTAAAGCAGGAGTAAACCAGGACTAAAGCAGGACTAAAGCAGGAGTAAACCAGGACTAAAGCAGGACTAAAGCAGGAGTAAACCAGGACTAAAGCAGGACTAAAGCAGGAGTAAACCAGGAGTAAAGCAGGACTAAAGCAGGACTAAAGCAGGACTAAGCCAGGAGTAAACCAGGACTAAAGCAGGAGTAAAGCAGGAATAAACCAGGACTAAAGCAGGACTAAACCAGGAGTAAACCAGGAGTAAACCAGGACTAAAGCAGGACTAAAGCAGGAGTAAACCAGGACTAAAGCAGGACTAAAGCAGGAGTAAACCAGGACTAAAGCAGGAGTAAACCAGGACTAAAGCAGGACTAAAGCAGGAGTAAACCAGGACTAAAGCAGGACTAAAGCAGGAGTAAACCAGGACTAAAGCAGGACTAAAGCAGGAGTAAACCAGGACTAAAGCAGGACTAAAGCAGGACTAAAGCAGGACTAAGCCAGGAGTAAACCAGGACTAAAGCAGGACTAAAGCAGGAGTAAACCAGGACTAAAGCAGGACTAAACCAGGAGTAAACCAGGAGTAAACCAGGACTAAAGCAGGACTAAAGCAGGAGTAAACCAGGACTAAAGCAGGACTAAAGCAGGAGTAAACCAGGACTAAAGCAGGAGTAAACCAGGACTAAAGCAGGAGTAAAGCAGGAATAAACCAGGACTAAAGCAGGACTAAACCAGGAGTAAACCAGGAGTAAACCAGGACTAAAGCAGGACTAAAGCAGGAGTAAACCAGGACTAAAGCAGGACTAAAGCAGGAGTAAACCAGGACTAAAGCAGGAGTAAACCAGGACTAAAGCAGGACTAAAGCAGGAGTAAACCAGGACTAAAGCAGGACTAAAGCAGGAGTAAACCAGGACTAAAGCAGGACTAAAGCAGGAGTAAACCAGGAGTAAACCAGGACTAAAGCAGGAGTAAAGCAGGAGTAAAGCAGGAGTAAACCAGGACTAAAGTGGAACTAAAGCAAGACTAAAGCAGTGAATGGGTGAACGGTTGAATGGGTGAATAGGTGAGTTGGTGAATGGGTGAATAGATGAATGGGTAAGTTGGTGAATGGGTGAACGGGTGAATAGGTGAATGGTGAATAGGTGAGTAGGTGAATAGGTGAATAGGTGAATGGGTGAGTAGGTGAATGGGTGAATAGGTGAACAGTTGAATAGGTGAATGGGTGAATAGGTGAATGGTGAATAGGTGTGTTGGTGAATAGGTGAATGGGTGAATAGGTGAATGGGTAAGTTGGTGAATAGGTGAATGGGTGAATAGGTGAATGGTGAATAGGTGAGTAGGTGAATGGGTGAATGGGTGAGTGGGTGAATAGGTGAGTAGGTGAATGGGTGAATAGGTGAATGGGTGAGTGGGTGAATGGGTGAATAGGTGAATAGGTGACTGGGTGAATAGGTGAGTAGGTGAATAGGTGAATGAGTGAATAGGTGAGTAGGTGAATGGTTAATAGGTGAATGGGTGAATAGGTGAATGGGTGAATAGGTGAACAGGTGAATGGGTGAACGGGTGAATAGGTGAATGTTGATTAGGTGTGTTGGTGAATAGGTCAATAGGTGAATGGGTGAGTTGGTGAATAGGTGAGTTGGTGAATCGGTGAGTTGGTGAATAGGTGAATGGGTGAATGGTGAATGGGTGAACGGTCCCTTGTACTTACGTTCTTGTCCTCAGGCGAGATCCTGGACGAGTGGGTGTCGGTGGTGGACAACCCGGACGGGCTGAAGAAGCTGCTGTCACTGCAGGACGGATCCGCGGCCTCGGAGCTCGGCGGAGTCCTGCCCCTGCTCCACGTCTACAACTACCTGGAGACGACCGGACGCTGGAGCATCTTGGGCCCCGACGACCAGAAGAGCTCCGGGCAGATGAAGGCGCGCATCCGAGAGGGTACCGGACCGGACCGGACCGGACCGGACCGGACTGGACCGGACTGGACCGGACTGGACCGGACTGGACTGGACCAGACTGGACCGGACCGGACTGGACTGAACCGGACTGGACCGGACTGGACCGGACTGGACCGGACTGGACCAGACAGGACCAGACCGGACCGGACTGGACTGGACCGGACCAGACTGGACTGGTCCAGACTGGATCGGACCAGACTGGACTGAACCTGACTGGACCGGACCACACTGGACTGGACCGGACTGGACCGGACCGGACCGGACCGGACTGGACCAGACCGGACCAGACTGGACCGGACCGGACTGGACCGGACCAGACTGGACCGGACTGGACTGAACCGGACTGGACCAGACTGGACCAGACTGGACCGGACCGGACCGGACCGGACTGGACTGAACTTGACTGGACCGGACCACACTGGACTGGACCGGACTAGACCGGACCGGACCGGACTGGACCAGACTGGACCAGACTGGACCGGACCGGACCGGACTGGACCGGACCGGACTGGACCGGACCAGACTGGACCGGACCGGACTGGACTGAACCGGACTGGACCAGACTGGACCGGACTGGACCAGACAGGACCAGACCGGACCGGACTGGACTGGACCGGACCAGACTGGACTGGACCAGACTGGATCGGACCAGACTGGACTGAACCGGACTGGACCGGACTGGACTGAACCTGACTGGACCGGACCACACTGGACTGGACCGGACCAGACCGGACCGGACTGGACTGAACCGGACTGGACCGGACTGGACCAGACAGGACCAGACCGGACTGGACCAGACCGGACTGGACTGGACTGGACCGGACCAGACTGGACTGGACCAGACTGGACCGGACTGGACTGGACCAGACTGGACTGGACCGGACCAGACTGGACTGGACCAGACTGGAGTAGATCGGACTGGACCGGACCAGACTGGACTGGACCAGACCGGACCGGACTGGACCAGACCAGACCCAAACCGGACTGGACCAGAGCAGACCAGACCCAGACAGGACCAGACCAGACCCGGACCAGACTCAGACCGGACCAGACCAGAGCAGACCGGACTGGACCAGACCAGACAGGACCGGACTGGACTGGACCAGACCCAGACCCAGACCAGAGCAGACCAGACAAAGACCAAACCGGACCAGACTGGACCCACACCAGACCACACCAGACCAGACCGGACCAGAGCAGACCAAACCGGACCAGACCAGACCAGACCAGACCAGACCGGACCAGACCCACACCAGACCGGACCAGACCGGACCAGACCCACACCAGACCGGACCAGACCAGACCAGACCGGACCAGACCCACACCAGACCGGACCAGACCGGACCAGACCCAGACCCAGACCCAGACCCAGACCAGACCCAGACCAGACCAGACCCAGACCCTGTGTCTCTGCGGTTCCAGGTCTGGTTGGAGTGAGTTCGTACAGAAAAAGAGACGCCAGTTACAGCATGTTTAAGAACCAGAAATCCAGCACCTGGTGAGAACCCCCAGCATCCTCTGCACCACCCTCCTCCTCTGCACCACCCTCTCCTCCTCTGCACCACCCTCTGCACCTCCTCTGCACCACCCTCCTCCTCTGCACCATCCTCTGCACCTCCTCTGCACTACCCTCCTCCTCTGCACCATCCTCTGCACCACCCTCCTCCTCTGCACCATCCTCTGCACCACCCTCCTCCTCTGCACCACCCTCTTCTCTGCACCACCCTCCTCTCCTCCTCTGCACCATCCTCTGCACCATCCTCTCCTCTGCACCCTTCTCTCCTCTGCACCATCCTCTCCTCCTCTGCACCATCCTCTCCTCCTCCTCTGCACCACCCTCTCCTCCTCCTCTGCACCATATCCTCACTGTCCCTTCTCTATACCATATATCCTGCTCCTGCCTGCTCCTGCCTGCTCCTGTCTGCTCCTGCCTGAACCTGTCTGCTCCTGCCTGCTCCTGCCTGCTCCTGTCTGCTCCTGTCTGCTCCTGTCTGCTCCTGTCTGCTCCTGTCTGCTCCTGCCTGCTCCTGTCTGCTCCTGTCGGCTCCTGTCTGCTCCTGTCTGCTCCTGTCTGCTCCTGCCTGCTCCTGTCTGCTCCTGTCTGCTCCTGTCGGCTCCTGTCTGCTCCTGTCTGCTCCTGTCGGCCCCTGCCTGACCCCGCCCCCCCTCTCTCGTCAGGGTGACCGCTCTGGCCGTGCAGACGTTGGCGATGGTGAACGCCATCGTGGAGGTGGATCCCGAGGCTCTGGGCGCGTCGGTGAACTGGCTGATCCACAACGCCCAGAAACCGGACGGCTCCTTCCAGGACAATTCCCTCTACAAACCCAACAAGATCATGGTCTGCACGCTCGCCCCCCGCACTCCTGACACTCGTGCACTTCTCAGAGCGTTTAACCCTGTTCCCCAAGTTATATTTGGAGTGATTCACATTTGAGGAATCTTTAAAGCTGAATTCCGGCACCACTTAACTCCACTTTAACCCATCTGACAACAGCCACGAGTCTTACAAACCAAACGCTCTGCCTGGTTCACTCATTAGTGTCTGGAAATGTTAGAAAACAACTTTATAATCACCTCACACTTCCCTCTGCTGATTTCAAACTGCACAGGCCAAAGCCCAAAAGACTCGATCGCCGATGTCGTTTCTAATCCCATTTATTTACCAGTGAATTATATTTTTTGAAAACCCTAAAAAAATACATTCCCGAACTATTTTCTCTCAACAACTTTCAGTTTCTCTTCTTCACCGTCAGTAGTCAATTCTCACTTGTTGCTTCTGGAGTCGACAATCGAGTCTTTTGGGCTTCCAGACACTAATGAGTGAACCAGGCAGAGCGTTTTGTTTGTTAGACTCGTGGCTGTTGTCAGATGGGTTAAAGTGGTGTTCAGCTTCTTCAGTCTGAAGCAAATTGGTGTTTTACGTGGAAGTTAAGAACTTGCCCCCATCACTACACTAGTTCAGAACTTGCCCCCATCACTACACTAGTTCAGAACTTGCCCCCATCACTACACTAGTTCAGAACTTGCCCCCATCACTACACTAGTTCAGAACTTGCCCCATCACTACACTAGTTCAGAACTTGCCCCCATCACTACACTAGTTCAGAACTTGCCCCATCACTACACTAGTTCAGAACTTGCCCCCATCACTACACTAGTTCAGAACTTGCCCCATCACTACACTAGTTCAGAACTTGCCCCCATCACTACACTAGTTCAGAACTTGCCCCATCACTACACTAGTTCAGAACTTGCCCCATCACTACACTAGTTCAGAACTTGCCCCCATCACTACACTAGTTCAGAACTTGCCCCCATCACTACACTAGTTCAGAACTTGCCCCATCACTACACTAGTTCAGAACTTGCCCCATCACTACACTAGTTCAGAACTTGCCCCCATCACTACACTAGTTCAGAACTTGCCCCCATCACTACACTAGTTCAGAACTTGCCCCCATCACTACACTAGTTCAGAACTTGCCCCCATCACTACACTAGTTTGTTGCCTTGACAGACTCACTGCCACAGTGAGATCTCCGCCGAGGAAACACTGATCTGTGCCATTTTTGGCTTCTGACAGAATTCCACCACCTCAAGGAATGGACTTTAGCTTCAAACGGGCCCGAGTTCCCCTTTAATCACTTATTTTCAAGACTCCATTTTGTCGATCTCCCCCCGTTTTCAGCTCTGCCGGTACACGCCCACTGTGACGTGCACACATCCTTCGCCAGTTTGATGTTCTTAATAGACCTTTTTCATAACGGCCGAAGGGTCCTGCTGTAGGTTTCTGGAACTTCCGGTTGATGTTTTTCTGTGGTAAATGTGTGTGTAAATGTGGCGTATTCTCCAGCAGCTTCATAAATCTGCCCCATCACCAAATCTACAACCAACAAGGTCCAAAAAGGAGAATTTATCCACAACGATCAAGAGAAGAAAGACGAAAGTTTAAAGGAAACAACGGCGAGCATCAGTGAAACGACTGAGCAACACTAACTAGGGTGTAACGATATCCAAGTGTCACCAAGTGTGATACGATATGGTCACGATATGAACCTCACGGTAGGATATTTATTGCGATATCGATCCTGGGAAAGCTCACGATATTACGATATTCTACAGAATAACATTCTAAAATGCTTTGACCAGTCATTTGGTACAACATTTATTGTCATTCGGGATGGAACGAAATCCAAATCTTTCTGTACGATATTTTCACCATAAACATCTCACTGTACCAGATTTATTCCAATATAAAACTGTTAATCTGCTCCTTTTTCCTCTAAAAATGCTTCACAGATTAAATCCCTTGAATGAAGATGTAAAAGTGCTTAGAACAGTTATTTCTTCATGTCGTCTGCACTGAAACGGAGCAAAGGATCATGGTCTATGTTGTTCCCTCTGTTTTTTTTTTTTACCTATTTCTGCATCAGAACTGTTCATTTAAGCAAAGACACTTGGGATTCGATATATTGTCATGGTCACGATATTATTGTGAGACCTTGGACGATACGATATCATCAGATTTACATTATTGTTACATCCCTAAAACTAAAAACGTTATGGTTCTAGAGATGTGTCACATTCCAACTGCACAAATCTATTACTAATATCGACGTCATGAAATTGATTTTTTATTTTAATTGTAGAATCAGTCTGAGTGAACAAGTTCCTTCTGTTTTCTTCATGTCCAGAACGTTATTGTTGCTCAGTCGTTTCACTGATGCTCGTCGTCGTTTCCTTTAAGTTTTCGTCTTTCTTCCCTCGATCGTTGTGGATAAATTCTTCATGATGAATGTTTCTCCTTTGTGGCCCTTGTTGGTTGAAGATTTGGTGATGGGGCAGATTTATAAAGCTAGACGTTTACTCACACATTTACCATGGAAAACCATTAACTGGAAGTTCCACAAACCTACAACGGGACACTTCTGGTCGTTGTGAAAAAGGTCTGTGACACATGTAGAATTGGGTGCTTTGTTTCCATGCCGTTTGCGGTAATGACCCACGGGTGTCATAGATGGTAACTGAACAGCAAACACAAGCACGATGGGTCTTCTTTAAACAGCTAAAACTTCTCAAATGCTTAAATGTGGTGTTTCAGGGGCTGCCTGATAACAATGTGGAAAAGTCTGTTTACCTCACGTCCTTTGTGATCATCGCCCTCCACAAAGCAACCAGGATCCCAAAGGACCCGCTGAAGCTCCAGGTAAACCTGAGTGACACCACAGCCCTGTCATGACTTGTGTATGTCCGGACTAAGCGAACCCACGAGCCGCAGCTTTCCAAATAGGAAATTAGCAGAGCCGTAAATCTTTGTTTCTGCTCCTGGTCAGGGGGGTCTTGAAATGTTCCACTTTACATAATCCTGGTGTTTTTATTCTGCTATTTTATGTCAAGAGTTTGGGAATAATAACAGACCAATTGGGTACTTTATTTCGCCAAAGTTTAGTTAGTAATAGGTTTGATTGACATTCGTTCTTCGCTGGTATATTCACTACAATCTACACTGTAATACACTGTATATTCTTTATATTATATCTACTCTACATTCTGTATATATCTACTGCTCCTTGCACTTCTGATCAGATGCTAAACCACATTTCATTACCTTGTATTTATACATGTGTAATGACACTAAAGCTGAATCTAATCTAAAAATAGAGCTGAGGTACAGAGCCGACATCTGTCCCAGTCTAATTCCTCGTATCGGTAAATGCACTCGGCCAATAAAACTGATTCTGATTCTCATCAACTTTATGTGTAAAATAAAAAAATGTCTGAGTACTTGATGAACGATATGACGACTGCTCCACCACAGCTTTAATGAGCCGTAGGATCTACAGCCGAGTTCATGTGACGCTGTAAACTGCGATAAACAGCGATAAACAGTCGTACAGTTTATCTCCGCAGCATCCGCCGCCCGATCTGTGTTAATGTATTGTATGTACGTCGCTTTGGATAAAAGCGTCTGCAAAAACAAACATAACTAACACGGTCGACACAGTAACTGTATCTATGACAGTTTTGCTGAGCCATGAAGAGTTTCAGAGCTGTATGTTTGGTACAGATCGGGTAAATCAGCCCCTTCTGATAAGACATTTTGAGTACTGACACTGTGCAGAGGTACATAGACCCTTTTACTGTTCGTAAACAGTGATGACATAGGCTCGGTCGCGCATTTTGGCAACAGAAGTACAGCAGAACTCAGCAGCTTGCCGAGCTCTGTGAAAGGATTATCGTCAAAAGATCGAGAATATTTCCTCAACAAGCTGAACTTTGACAAACGGCGTCCGACTGCCAGATCCTTGTGTGATCAGTGAGTAAAACGTTCAAACTTTAGTCCGACGGTAGAATATCGATTCTGACAACCACACACAGAACAACCAGACGTTTTGGTGCTGGAAATGTTTTTATCTCCATCTTCTTCTGTCCGTGTTCAGTCTGAATGAATCGGAATGAATGCGGAACAATGACACTTGTGTTGCCAAAATGCATTTGCAGCTTTTTTTATCACTTCCGCCTGAAAAAAAAAAGGTGTGGTCTATCCCAGGACTAAACCAGGTCTGGACCGTCTCTGTCCCTGTTGCAGCACCAGGAGGACAGTATCCAGAAAGCCATGAAGTTTGTCCATAAGAACATGGCGGCCGTGCAGAAGGTCTACGTTCTGTCCGTGGCAGCGTACGCCCTCACGCTGCACGACTCCGACAGCTTCACCACCAACGAGCTGCTCACCCGCCTGGAGACGCTCGCCCGCCAGAAGGGTGAGTTCTGTCCATGATATGGGTTTACAAGATCTCCTGTACAGGTCATGGGCCTCACTCAGTCCAGGAAAAGGCCCTCAGCATTTCCACTGTGACCAAACTATGAGCAGCACAACTCACTGAATGTTTTTTTCAATTCAGTTCAATTCAATTTATTTTTGTAGTGCCTAAAATCGCATTCCAAGATTTTGATGAGTAAAACATACACACAGACATATCAAAACAGGAATAAACAACATTCATGTAAAGCAGCAAATGAAACATGGTCCAGTCATCCCCTGTCCTTAGACCCTCCTTCTCAGCAAGGAAAAACTCCAAAAAACCCAGGGTCCTGGGAAAAAGAAGAAACCTCGGGGAGAACTACAGTGAAGGAGAGATCCACTCCCATGGACGGACAGGCTATAGATGTCCAGGCCCGTGGGCCAGTTCGGTATGGCCACAGCTACCCAGGTGGGGAAGGAGCCGGGGGAGGAGGAGGAGCCGGGTGAGGAGGAAGAGGCCGGGCGAGGAGGAGGAGCCGGGTGAGGAGGAAGAGGCCGGGCGAGGAGGAGGAGCCGGGTGAGGAGGAGGAGAGTCAGGCGAGGAGGAGGAGAGTCAGGCGAGGAGGAGGAGAGTCAGGCGAGGAGGAGGAGCCGGGCGAGGAGGAGGAGAGTCAGGCGAGGAGGAGGAGAGTCAGGCGAGGAGGAGGAGGAGCCGGGCGAGGAGGAGGAGGAGCCGGGCGAGGAGGAGGAGAGGGGTCCAGCTGCCATCAGGCGTCTGAAAGAGTTACACTCCACAGGGGGAGTGGGACAAGGGACAACATGTGAATAGCAATGAACAAACTACAGATGAGAACATAGTAAGTGATGCTGATGAGAAAATAGGAGGAAACAGAGGACAGTGCTCAGGTTGCCACACTTCCCCCAGCTTGTTATCTCCTGCGGCAGCTTATCTTATCCTGGGATTTTAGCGTCACTCCCAACCAACCTGGTCATAGTTAGGAGTGACATCAAACTAAGTAACCTGGTCATAAGATATTCTGAAGAGGAAGGTTTTAAGCCTGGTCTTAAATAAAGAGACTGTGGGTGCCTGTTTAACATCAACAGGGAGTTTTTGCCTTATTTTTGTCTGTGGAGTTATTGTTTCGTGATTTGAAGGCCTATGAGTCTTTTTGCCGCACCCTCTGTCGCTTTCTAAAACAGAACAAGTTGTGTTCACTGTTACCTCTTTTCCACCGCGACGAACCAGCACCATTGGTGCTGGTTCTGGCCCAGTGTTTCTGCTGATTATCCAAGAACCGGCTCGTTTTTCCACCAGCTGAGAGCCGGAAAAGTGCTACGTCACTACGTCCCTGCACGAGCTACTGTTGTCCTAGCGACACCAACAGCTCCGATAATAACACTGGAGGACTATTGCTACAGATCTATTCTGCTGATATTCATTTTACAAATGTTCTTGTCAATCCAAAGATGAAACAGCTCTTTGTCATTGCCATCGGGAAAAGATGCTTTCCCGAAGAAAACGCTCTGAAGACCAAACTCTGTGAGGACCAAAAGCTCTGAAGACCAAACTCTGTGAGGACCAAACACTGGAAGGACTAAACACTGTGGGGATCAAATGCTTTGAGGACCAAAGGCTGTGGGGACCAAATGCTGTGAGGACCAAACGCTGTGAGGACCAAATGCTGTGAGGACCAAAACACACTGAGGACCAAATGCTGTGGGGACCGAAGGCTCTGAAAACCAAACGCTTTAAGGACCAAACGCTGTGAGGACCAAACACTGTGAAGACCAAACGCTCTGACGACCAAATGCTGTGAGGACCAAACGCTGCGGGGATTAAATGCTATGGGGAATAAACGCTCGCTGTGAGGACCAAACACTCTGAGGACCATACGCTCTGAGGACCATACGCTGTGAGGACCAAACGCTGTGAGGACCAAACGCTGTGAGGACCAAACGCTGTGAGGACCTCTGCTGAGCCTCTTCACTTTTGGACATTTTCCTCTAAGATCACAAATGTCCAAGCAGAGCTCTTGTTGCTGTAAACTACACAGTATTTCCCACAGCAGTGATGAGCGGGTGCTTTTGTGTCGTACCTCCAGGAAACCCCCCCGAGCTGAGGTACTGGCAGGAGCGGGACGTGCAGACGGAGTCGCTCAAACCGGACGAGAGCAGTGCCCAGACGGTGGAGACCACAGCCTACGCCCTGCTCAGCTTCCTGCGCAAGGTAAACTGCAGAAGTCTGAGTCGGGGCCTGAAGTGATAGTGTGATCTGGGGCGGTTGTCTGATCTGATCTGGGGCGGTTGTCTGATCTGATCTGGGGCGGTTGTCTGATCTGATCTGGGGCGGTTGTCTGATCTGATCTGGGGCGGTTGTCTGATCTGATCTGGGGCGGTTGTCTGATCTGATCTGTTTTTTTTAAATACAGGGCAGGTTTCAGTACTGTAACCCCATTGTGACGTGGCTGACCCAGGACCAGCACTATGGAGAGGGCTACTTCAGTGTGCAGGTAACGCCACAGCACAGAGAACCGGGTCCCTACAACCCCCCCACCGTCACCCGTGTTTTAGAAAATAAAACAATTTTAAGATTATTCTCAGTCGCACCACATGACATTTTACACTAAAAATTGTTCATATAAACGTTAAACATAGATTTATTTTATTAATTTTTTATATTTAAATATTTGCCTGTTGAAAATCCGTGTACGTCATTGACCCGTATACACATGATCCAGGAAGGGACATTTTTCGACCTTATGCTTCGGGAGCTCAAATCGACGCCTCCTGCACCGTGTGTGTGACTTGTGTTTGTGTGTTTGTGAGGACACCCTGATGACCCTGGAGGCGGTGACCCTGTACGCAAACCGAGTGCCCCGGGCCGAGCTGGAGCAGAGCATCCGCCTCCGCTTCAGCCGCGAGTCCGACCTCAACCGAGAAGTTCACCTGACCAGGAGGGCACCTGTCAGCACGCCCATACAGGTGCAACACAGAAGCCTTCATATATGTGCACGATTAAAACTCTGTCATTCAGTTATCTCTGTTCTAACGTCGTTTTCTCATCACAAACAGGCCTGGAGTTGGGTTTTGTTTCATTCACAAATGTTTGACTAACCCTAATTTGAAGAGGTAACAACATTAGGACATGACTTAAAGCTCACAAGAGTCATGTTTTTGAAGATTCAGCATCCTAATTCCTCCCACTTTTAACAAAACAAAACCCCATTTACTCCTTCAAAATGTAAATGTGTATATACACAATAGGAGTGTACCGATATCCAAGTCTCACAATATGATATCGTCACGGTCTGAACCTCACGGTACGATGTTTATTACGATATCGTAGGAAAGCTCACGATATTACCATATTCTACAGAATAACAAGACTGACTCTAAATGCTCATTTGGTGCAACATTTATTGTCATTAGAGATCGAACGAAATCCAAATCTCTCTGTACGATATTTTCACCATAAACATCTCACTGGACCAGATTTATTGTAATAACCAAACTGTGAATCTGCTCCTTTTTCCTCTAAAAATGCTTCACAGACTTAATCCAAAGAATGAAGATGTAAAAGTGCTTAGAACAGTTATTTCTTCATGTCGTCTGCACTGAAACGGAGCAAAGGATCACGGTCTATGTAGTTCTGTCTGTTTTTTTTTAGCAATTTTTGCATCAGAACTGTTCATTTAAGCAAAGAGACTTGGGATTCAATATATTGTGATGCTCCACGATATTATTGTGAGACCTTTGGCGATATGATTCCGGCGTCAACGTAAGAATGTAATAAATACACTAAAGTTACTCTCTTGACCAGGAAAACACGGCACTCGCAGATCACAACTGACGCTCTGGTATTTTTCTCTTCTTTGTTCACGGTGTCAAAGACGTGCGGCAAAAACATCTGAATTCAAATGCAAAGCCAAATAGAGGCGCCCAGGGCATTTTTTGATGATGCAGCCTGAACGTAGCATTAGACCTGATCAAGACCTGGTGTAGTCCCTGTTCAGTCCTGTTTAGACTTTTAGACTCGGTCAGGACCTGGTATAGTCTTGGTTCAGTCCTATTTCAGACCTGATCAGGACCTGGTGTAGTCCCGGTCCAGACTTGGCTGAGTTCTCGTCTCTTTCCAGATCAATAAGAACAGTGCAGTGACTGCGTCCACAGCCTTTGGTCATGGAGTGTCTCATGTGAAGGTGAGTGTCCAGACTATATTACCCACAATGCACTGCTGCTCATACAACACTCCATTTTGTCTGATGTTGCACCTTCAAAACAGAAACAGCAAATCGCAGTTATATATTTTTCCCCAGTAGTTCAGTCGTCACTGTGGTACTTCAAATTACGACTAAAAATTCACTTGTTTCCTCGACGTTTTCTCGTCAATTGTCGACTCCAGAAGCAACAAGTGAAGATCGACTACTGACGGTGAAGAAGAAGAGAAACTGAAAGTTGTTGAATGAAAATGGTTCGGAAATGTATGTTTTTAGTGTTTTTCAAAAGATATAATTAGAAACGACATCAGCGATCGATCCTGTTTAGACTTATAGACCTGATCAGGACCAAAGCCCAAAAGACTCGATCGCCGATGTCATTTCTAATCCCATTTATTTACCAGTGAATTATATGTTTTGCTTCTGGAGTCGGCGATTGAGTCTTTTGGGCTTTGGTCCTGTGCAGTGGGAAATCAGCAGAGGGAAGTGTGAGGTGCTTATAAAGTTGTTTTCTAATGTTTCCAGACACTAATGAGTGAACCAGGCAGAGCGTTTGGTTTGTTCGACTCGTGGCTGTTGTAAGATGGGTCAAAGTGGAGTTAAGCTTCTTCAGTGTGAAGCAAATTGCCGTTTTACGTGGAAGTTCAGAACTTGCCCCCATCACTACACTAGTTCAGAACTTGCCCCATCACTACACTAGTTCAGAACTTGCCCCCATCACTACACTAGTTCAGAACTTGCCCCCATCACTACACTAGTTCAGAACTTGCCCCCATCACTACACTAGTTCAGAACTTGCCCCCATCACTACACTAGTTCAGAACTTGCCCCCATCACTACACTAGTTCAGAACTTGCCCCCATCACTACACTAGTTTGTTGCCTTGACAGACTCACTGCCACAGTGAGATCTCCACCGAGGAAACACTGATCTGTGCCGTTTTTTGGCTTCTGACAGAATTCCACCTCCTCTAGAAACGGACTTTAGCTTCAAATGTGCCGGAGTTCCACTTTAAGTAAAAGTATGAAAGTACCTGTTTAAAAATGTGCTTAAAGAGTAACAAGTAAAAGTGTTCCTCAGATTTTCTATTCAAGCTTCAAATGTGGTGATTTTGACGCAGATTTTTATCCCAGCTGTTTCTTTTGTATATTTTTGTTGCTCGTACCTCTCGTTGTTACTGAAGTGCAGTACTGTTCTGATACTCCTGATGTTTGTTTGGTCACAGCTGAAGACGGTTTATTATCAGACGGTTCCTCCTGAGAAAAACTGCAACTTCAACACCAGAATGGAGATCTTCAAATCAGGAAACAAAGGTGAGCCACAGACACACAATATACACACAAATATACACACAAATATGCACACAAATACAAATATATACAAATATACACTCATATACACAGATATATACAGAAATATACACAAATGCACACAAATATATACAAATATATGTGTATATGTGTGTCTGTGTCTATGTGTCTATGTGTGTGTGTGTGTGTGTGTGTGTGTGTGTGTGTGTGTGTGTGTGTGTGTGTGTGTGTGTGTGTGTGTGTGTGTGTGTGTGTGTGTGTGTGTGTGTGTCTGTGTGTGTTTCTGTTTCTGACATTAAAGCGGTGCTGTTGTGCGTTTGTTTTCAGAGACCTCCCTGACCGCTCCTCACCTCGTCGCCTGTGCACAGTGAGACTTTAGCCACACTCACAGGTTATGCTGGAGTTTAAAGCTGCACTGAGGAACTTTTCTCACCACCTGCAGTAGTAGCAATAGTAGTAGTAGTAGCAGCAGTAGTAGCAGTAGTAGTAGTAATAGTAGCAGTAGTAGCAGCAGTAGTAGTAGTAGCAGTAGTAGTAATAGTAGCAGCAGTAGCAGTAGTAGTAATAGTAGCAGTAGTAGGAGCAGTAGTAGCAGTAGTAGTAGTAGTAGCAGTAGTAGTAATAGTAGTAGTAGTAGTAATAGTAGCAGTAGTAGTAGCAGTAGTAGCAGTAGTAGCAGTAGTAGCAGCAGTAGTAGTAGTAGTAGTAGTAGCAGTAGTAGCAGTAGTAGTAATAGTAGTAGTAATAGTAGCAGTAGTAGTAGCAGTAGTAGTAGCAGTAGTAGTAGCAGTAGTAGTAGCAGTAGTAGTAGTAGCAGTAATAGTAGTAGTAGTAGTAGTAGTAGTAGTAGCAGTAGTAGTAGCAGTAGTAGTAGCAGTAGTAGTAGTAGCAGTAATAGTAGTAGTAGTAGTAGTAGTAGTAGTAGTAGTAGTAGTAGTAGTTGTAATGGTAATAGTAGTCATACTTGTTTTAGTTTAGTATTTAGTTGTAATAGTGCGTGTGTGTCACAGGTACAAGCCGCCCCCTAACGAGGTGGTGGAGGAGTCTCTGCTCACGGTGATGGAGATCCAGCTGCCCACGGCCATTGAGCCGTACCTGGACGACCTCGCGCCCTGGAGGGACCGAGACGACGCCATCGTCGCCTCCTACAGGATGGAAAAGAGAACCGTGTTCATCAACATTTACAGCGTGAGTTTACGCCGACCTCTACACCGTGAGTTTACATCTACACCGTGAGTTTACATCTACACCGTGAGTTTACATCTACACCGTGAGTTTACATCTACACCGTGAGTTTACGCCGACCTCTACACCGTGAGTTTACATCTACACCGTGAGTTTACGCCGACCTCTACACCATGAGTTTACATCTACACCGTGAGTTTACACCGACCTCTACACCGCGAGGTTACACCGTGAGTTTACGTCTACACCGTGAGTTTACACCGAACTCTACACTGTGAGGTTATATCTACACCGTGAGTTTACACTGAACTCTACACTGAGTTTACACTGTGAGTTTACGCCGTGAGTTTACACTGAACTCTACACCGTGAGTTTACACCGAACTCTACACCGTGAGTTTACACCATGAGTTTATACCGTGAGTTTACACCGAACTCTACACCGTGAGTTTACACTGAACTCTACACCGTGAGTTTACACCGAACTCTACACCGTGAGTTTACACCGAACTCTACACCGTGAGTTTACACCGAACTCTACACCGTGAGTTTACACCGAACTCTACACCGTGAGTTTACACCAAACTCTACACCGTGAGGTTACATCTACACCGTGAGTTTACACCGAACTCTACACCGTGAGTTTACACCATGAGTTTATACCGTGAGTTTACACTGAACTCTACACCGTGAGTTTACACCGAACTCTACACAGAGTTTACACCATGAGTTTATACTGTGAGTTTACACTGAACTCTACACCGTGAGTTTACACTGACCTCTACACTGTGAGTTTACACTGAACTCTACACCGTGAGTTTACACTGAACTCTACACCGTGAGTTTACACCAAACTCTACACCGTGAGGTTACATCTACACCGTGAGTTTACACCGAACTCTACACCGTGAATTTACACTGACCTCTACACAGTGAGTTTATACCGAACTCTACACTCTGACTTTATACCGATCTCTACACCGTGAGTTTACACCGTGAGTTTACACCGACCTCTACACTGTGAGTTTACACCATGAGTTTACACCGACCTCTACACTGTGAGTTTACACCATGAGTTTACACCGACCTCTACACCGTGAGTTTACACCATGAGTTTATGCCGACCTCTACACTGTGAGTTTATGGGAGCAGACAGGTGCAGACAGGTGCAGTGATCACATGGTCCATGTTGTTCTCCAGGTGCCCTCAGATCGGTTCATCTGTGTCGGGTTCCGGATCAGAATGGCATTTGTTGTGGGTGGAGCCAGTGACGTGGTTTTCACTACGTACGAGGAGAATGACCAAGGTAAACACCAGGACCACAGTAAAAACCAGGACCACGGTAAACACCAGGACCACAGTAAACACCAGGACCACGGTAAACACCAGGACCACAGTAAAAACCAGGACCACAGTAAAAACCGGGACCACAGTAAACACCAGGACCACAGTAAACACCAGGACCACGGTAAACACCAGGACCACAGTAAAAACCAGGACCACAGTAAACACCAGGACCACAGTAAACACCAGGACCACAGTAAACACCAGGACCACGGTAAACACCAGGACCACAGTAAACACCAGGACCACAGTAAACACCAGGACCACAGTAAACACCAGGACCACAGTAAACACCAGGACCACAGTAAACACCAGGACCACGGTAAACACCAGGACCACGGTAAAAAACAGGACCACGGTAAACACCAGGACCACGGTAAACACCAGGACCACGGTAAAAAACAGGACCACGGTAAACACCAGGACCACGGTAAAAAACAGGACCACGGTAAACACCAGGACCACGGTAAAAACCAGGACCACGGTAAACATCAGGACCACGGTAAACACCAGGACCACGGTAAACACCAGGACCACAGTAAACACCAGGACCACGGTAAAAACCAGGACCACGGTAAACACCAGGACCACAGTAAAAACCAGGACCACGGTAAACACCAGGACCACAGTAAACACCAGGACCACAGTAAAAACCAGGACCACGGTAAAAACCAGGACCACAGTAAACACCAGGACCACGGTAAAAACCAGGACCACGGTAAACACCAGGACCACGGTAAAAAACAGGACCACAGTAAACACCGGGACCACGGTAAAAACCAGGACCACGGTAAAAACCAGGACCACGGTAAAGGTAAAACCAGGCTGAAGCTCACAGTGGGACTAGCGCCCTCTGGTGGCAGATATGAAAATCACTGAAGAGGTGCTTCCTCTTAATACAGTGTTTTTCTCTTAATGACTCGTCACATTTTCAGTTTTTCTCATTAAAAACACATGAAAATGGCTTTGAAGTAAAAAATTTTGAACTAATTGTCTTTGACTGGCTGTAGTCCTCCGATCAGTGACTGTTAGAAAAGGCTGGATTTAAAACAAAAAAAGAAGGAAGTGTAATCTTGTGCTCACTGAAGTACGCTCTACAGACCGTGCTGTTGTGTTTTGCAGCGGCCAAGTGCATTAGGGTGGTGTCTGACGAGGAGCAGAAGATCCACCGACTCTGCCAGTTTGACCAGTGCCAGTGCGTCACCGGTGAGTCTGACCTCTGACCCCTGACCTCCTGTAGGACCAAGGACACGTCTTTCAGACTCACGCTAAGAATCGGGCGTCAGAAAGTCTTTTTAGACTCAAACCCGTGTCTCGGTGTGTTCCACAGCGGTGTGTTCGAGGTTCAGAGCGACCGTGGACCCGTCCGTCACTCAGGAGCAGCTCGCACAGGAGATCTGCCGCCCGGAGGTCAAATACGGTACTGCACGGATTACACAAACACACAGTCCCACCGTGCTCACATGTGCACAGAGAACAGGGTAATAAGAAGTGCATTATGGGTAACAAATGTACAAAAGTGAGCTCAGCCGTTCAGTTCATTAAATCTGTATGAGGTCTGTAGGTAAATATAGGTCGGTTTGGTAAAGTTGTTTCTGCTCTAGTTTTGTGAATAACTGTTCATATGTGACGTGAACTCACCACACCCATGTTCAGCCTGTTCTTCTCTGTTCTAGTGTGATTTCTATAACTCGCCTTTCAACGTGTAGATGTTTTTCTCTTCTTCGTTGTGCATTTTTTGCCTGGTGCGACTTATACTCAGGAAAATACGGTACCTAGATATTGTTTTTTTTCTAGTGAATTCACAGCAGCAGAACTTCATATAAACCAGAGAGAATAAAATATCAAAATTAAAATAGGCACCGTGACACGTATTGTTTTTCGTTCTTAATTGAAATTCAAAAGAACAAACGGTACACGGACCCGGCAGATAATTTCACTACTTTTAAGTCATTTTCTGATAGATTTAAGTGTTGAGATCTTACATTTTACAAACCAAATCTCCTTTAGCCCCTGAACTGCTTCTTGTGTGTCCACAGCGTACAAAGTGAGGGTGACCAACCTGGTGTCCGAGGGAGACTTTTTGACCCACACAGCCACCGTGGAGGAGGTCATCAAGAGCGAAGGAGGTCAGTGCCGGGTTAATACGGGTCAGTTCTGCTCCGGGACCAAAGGAGCAGTCCTTTTCCAGGCAGTATTTTCGTAAACATGCAGTATTTTCGTAAACGTGCAATATTTTTGTAAACGTGCAGTATTTTTGTAACCGTGCAGTATCTTAATAAAAGTGCAGTATTTTCGTAAACATGCAGTATTTTCGTAAACGTGCAATATTTTTGTAACCGTGCAGTATTTTTGCAAAAGTGCAGTATTTTCGTAAATGTGCAGTATTTTCAGAAAAGTGCAGTATTTTCGTAAAAGTGCAGGATTTTCGTAAAAGTGCAGTATTTTTTATAAATGTGCAGTATTTTCGTAAAAGTGCAGGATTTTCGTAAAAGTGCAGTATTTTTTATAAATGTGCAGTATTGTCGTAAACGTGCAGTATTTTCATAAACGTGTCGTGTCGTGCAGACTTCAGAGGTGTGAGCGGAGGGTCTGAGGTCGATTTCATCAAGAAAACCACCTGTAACTCCATGGACCTGCAGAAGGACCAGCAGTACCTGATCTCAGGCTCGTCCGGCCTCGAGGTGGTCCACAACCAGGACTACAGGTGAGGACTGGGTCTGGACCAGGACTAAACCAGGACTACAGGTGAGGACCGGGTCTGGACCAGGACTAAACCAGGACTACAGGTGAGGACTGGGTCTGGACCAGGACTAAACCAGGACTACAGGTGAGGACTGGGTCTGGACCAGGACTAGAGGTGAGGAGTGGGACTAGATCAGGACTAGACCAGGACTAAACCGGAGTAAACCAGGACTAAACCAGGACTAGACCAGGACTAAACCAAGACTAAAACAGGACTAAACCAGGATTAGACCAGGACTAAACCAAGACTAAACCAAGACTAAAACAGGACTAAACCAGTTCTAAACCAGGACTAAACCAGGACTAGACCAGGACTAAACCAAGACTAAAACAGGACTAAAACAGAACTAAAACAGGACTAAACCAGGACTAAACAGGTCTAAACCAGCACTAAACAGGACTAAAGAGGACTAAACCAGGACTAAACCAGGACTAAACCAGGACTAAACCAGGACTAAACCAGGACTACACCAGGACTACACCAGGACTATACTGTTATATTATTATCAGTGAATCTCAAACGGAAACAAAACGCTCTGTTCCACCCTGTGATGTCATTATGTGGTGAACGTCCCTGTAGCAGCCGATGATGTAATAATGGCCAATAATGTAATAACTGCCTATAACATAATAATTTTTTATGTAAAAAATAAATAAATAATGTAAGTAATACTGGCAAGTAATAACTTACTTGCCAGTAAGTCTGTGCATGAGTGTGTGTGTGTGAGTGAGTGTGTCTGTGTGTGTGTGGGTGTGTGTGTGAGTGAGTGTGTGTGTGCGTGTGTGTCTTTGTGTGTGTGTGTCTGTGTGTGTGTGTCTGTGCATGAGTGTGTGTGTGTGAGTGAGTGAGTGTGTCTGTGTGTGTGTGTGTGTGTCTGGATGTGTGTGGGTGTGTGTGTGTGTGTGTATGTATGTGTGTGTGTGTGTGTCTGTGTGTCTGTGTGTGTGTGTGTGTCTGTGTGTGTGTGTGTGTGTGTGTGTGTGTGTGTGTCTGTGTGTGTGTGTGTGTGTCTGTGTGTGTGTCTGTGTGTGTGTGTGTGTGTGTGTGTGTGTCTGTGTGTGTGTCTGTGTGTGTCTGTGTGTGTCTGTGTGTGTGTGGGTGTGTGTGTGTGTGTGTGTGTGTGTGGTGGTAGTGGGTGTGGTACACAGTGGTGTAGTGGGTGTGGTAGTGGGTGTGGTACACAGTGGTGTAGTGGGTGTGGTAGTGGGCGTGGTAGTGGGTGTGGTATACAGTGGTGTAGTGGGTGGTGTAGTGGGTGTGGTAGTGGGTGGTGTAGTGGGTGGTGTAGTGAGTGTGGTAGTGGGTGGTGTAGTGGGTGTGGTAGTGGGTGTGGTACACAGTGGTGTAGTGGGTGTGGTAGTGGGTGTGGTACACAGTGGTGTAGTGGGTATGGTAGTGGGTGGTGTAGTGGGTGTGGTAGTGGGTGTGGTACACAGTGGTGTAGTGGGTGTGGTAGTGGGTGGTGTAGTGGGTGGTGTAGTGGGTGGTGTAGTGGGTGGTGTAGTGGGTGTGGTAGTGGGTGTGGTACACAGTAGTGTAGTGGGTGTGGTAGTGGGTGTGGTACACAGTGGTGTAATGGGTGTGGTAGTGGGTGTGGTACACAGTGGTGTAATGGGTGTGGTAGTGGGTGTGGTACACAGTGGTGTAGTGGGTGTGGTAGTGGGTGTGGTAGTGGGTGTGGTACACAGTGGTGTAGTGGGTGTGGTACACAGTGGTGTAATGGGTGTGGTACTGCGTGGTGTAGTGGGTGTGGTAGTGGGTGTGGTACACAGTGGTGTAGTGGGTGTGGTAGTGGGTGTGGTACACAGTGGTGTAGTGGGTGTGGTAGTGGGTGGTGTAGTGGGTGGTGTAGTGGGTGGTGTAGTGGGTGTGGTAGTGGGTGTGGTAGTGGGTGTGGTACACAGTAGTGTAGTGGGTGTGGTAGTGGGTGTGGTACACAGTGGTGTAATGGGTGTGGTAGTGGGTGTGGTACACAGTGGTGTAATGGGTGTGGTAGTGGGTGTGGTACACAGTGGTGTAGTGGGTGTGGTAGTGGGTGTGGTAGTGGATGTGGTACACAGTGGTGTACTGGGTGTGGTACACAGTGGTGTAGTGGGTGTGGTAGTGGGTGTGGTACACAGTGGTGTAGTGGGTGTGGTACACAGTGGTGTAGTGGGTGTGGTAGTGGGTGTGGTACACAGTGGTGTAGTGGGTGTGGTAGTGGGTGTGGTAGTGGGTGTGGTAGTGGGTGGTGTAGTGGGTGTGGTAGTGGGTGTGGTACACAGTGGTGTAGTGGGTGTGGTAGTGGGTGTGGTAGTGGGTGTGGTACACAGTGGTGTAGTGGGTGTGGTAGTGGGTGTGGTACACAGTGGTGTAGTGGGTATGGTAGTGGGTGGTGTAGTGGGTGTGGTAGTGGGTGTGGTACACAGTGGTGTAGTGGGTGTGGTAGTGGGTGTGGTACACAGTGGTGTAGTGGGTGTGGTAGTGGGTGGTGTAGTGGGTGGTGTAGTGGGTGTGGTAGTGGGTGTGGTACACAGTGGTGTAGTGGGTGTGGTAGTGGGTGTGGTACACAGTGGTGTAGTGGGTGTGGTAGTGGGTGTGGTACACAGTGGTGTAGTGGGTGTGGTAGTGGGTGGTGTAGTGGGTGGTGTAGTGGGTGTGGTAGTGGGTGTGGTAGTGGGTGGTGTAGTGGGTGGTGTAGTGGGTGTGGTAGTGGGTGTGGTAGTGGGTGTGGTACACAGTGGTGTAGTGGGTGTGGTAGTGGGTGTGGTACACAGTGGTGTAGTGGGTATGGTAGTGGGTGGTGTAGTGGGTGTGGTAGTGGGTGTGGTACACAGTGGTGTAGTGGGTGTGGTAGTGGGTGTGGTACACAGTGGTGTAGTGGGTGTGGTAGTGGGTGGTGTAGTGGGTGGTGTAGTGGGTGTGGTAGTGGGTGTGGTAGTGGGTGTGGTAGTGGGTGTGGTAGTGGGTGGTGTAGTGGGTGGTGTAGTGGGTGTGGTACACAGTGGTGTAATGGGTGTGGTAGTGGGTGTGGTACACAGTGGTGTAGTGGGTGGTGTAGTGGGTGGTGTAGTGGGTGTGGTAGTGGGTGGTGTAGTGGGTGTGGTAGTGGGCGGTGTAGTGGGCGGTGTAGTGGGCGGTGTAGTGGGTGGTGTAGTGGGTGTGGTAGTGGGTGTGGTAGTGGGTGGTGTAGTGGGTGTGGTACACAGTGGTGTAGTGGGTGTGGTACACAGTGGTGTAATGGGTGTGGTAGTGGGTGGTGTAGTGGGTGGTGTAGTGGGTGTGGTAGTGGGTGTGGTACACAGTGGTGTAGTGGGTGTGGTAGTGGGTGTGGTAGTGGGTGTGGTACACAGTGGTGTAGTGGGTGGTGTAGTGGGTGGTGTAGTGGGTGTGATTCCATTATATGCAGTTATTTCATTATCGGCTGCTTCAGTCCCTCTTGGTGACGTGAAGTTCTCGTGTGACTTTCCTGCAGGTTCCGTTTCCCTCTGGACTCTGAGGCTCAGGTCCAGGTTTGGCCTGTGAACTGTGGACCCGAGTGCACCGAGCTCACCAAGTTCAGCCTCCTGACGCAGCTCGTCGGGTGCTAGTGTCTCCTGCTCCTCCTCTCCTCCTCTCCTCCTCCTCGTTTCCTCCTCTTCGTCTCCTCCTCCTCGTCTCCTCCTCCTCGTCTCCTCCTCCTCTCCTCCTCCTCCTCCTCCTCCTCGTCTCCTCCTCCTCGTCTCCTCCTCCTCCTCGTCTCCTCCTCCTCCTCCTCGTCTCCTCCTCCTCCTCCTCGTCTCCTCCTCTCCTCCTCCTCGTCTCCTCCTCTCCTCCTCCTCGTCTCCTCCTCTCCTCCTCCTCGTCTCCTCCTCCTCATCTCCCGTTTACATTGTTCTCCATCTGTGACCCCATCGAACCACTGCCGCCTTCATCTAACGCCATAAAAACCCAAACTTTAAACCAGGACTAAACCAAGACTATATCAGGACTAAACCAGGACTCTATTAAGACTATATCAGGACTAAACCATAAAATTAAAGAGACAATAATTTAAACCAGGACTAGGACTTAATCAGAACTATTCAAGGACTAATCCAGTAGAAATGCTTTAATGCCATACTGTGGAACATTCTAGACAATAACAATAACATCACCGTGGAGACCAGCAGGTGTCAGTGACTTTTGACCCATTTACATCATGACCTTTGAGCCGCTGTGTTTCTCCTGCAAAATGCTGTAAACTCTTATTAAAGTTTTGTGAATAAATCAATTGTTTGATCTTTTTTTTGGTCTATATATAATAAAATAAAATAAAATAATATAATATAATATAATATAAAAGTCCAAGTCTCAAGTCTGGCCCATAAATCCAAGTCAAGTCCAAGTCGAGTCCAAGTCGAGTTTCGAGCTTTGCGCTTCAAGTCTTTAAACCAAATATATTTCAGATTTTTGCAGTTTATATGATTTTAAAACTGAATTGTACTTAAAAAGTCCTGGTATATTTATATATGAGTATTTATATAAGAGTTGTAGAAATGCAATTTTTACATTTTGAAGCTGAAACATATTGAAAAAGTACATTTAAAATTCCAGCAACTAAAAGAAATCAGAATAAAAATAGTTTAGACATCTTATTTCATAGTTAAAAAATTAAAAGTGAGAAATTCAGCGGAATTCTGACGGAACAAGTGATCTTAAAATACGTAAGAATCGTGAAAATAAAAATGTTCACCTCCTTCGAGCCGGATTCGAACCAGCGACCTAAGGATGTCCGCCATTTTACATTCTACAGTCCTCCGCTCTACCAACTGAGCTATCGAAGGGGCTGCAGCTCCAGGCCGACAGGAGGCCCTCTAAAGCGGCCACGGGGAGCAGCGCGGCCCGGTGTCAGGCTCCAGGAGCACCGGAGCACCGGAGCACCGGAGCACCGGAGCACCGGAGCACCGGAGCACCGGAGCACCGGAGCACCGGAGCACCGGAGCACCGGAGCACCGGAGCACCGGAGCACCGGAGCACCGGAGCACCGGAGCACCGGAGCACCGGAGCACGAGCGTAAACTGAGAAATAATAACAAGAAAAACACCTTAACGGGTCTTTAAGAAGGATTAACGCGTTATTTTAGACAGACTTCGTTGCAAATACTAAAGAAATAACACGTAGTTTTATTGTTTTATTTACATTCCTTGATTCAGACAGTGGCTTTAAATTGTCGGGAAAACAAAAACATTATTTTTGTGGTTTATTTTTCACCGTGAACGTTTTCTTGTGATTATAACGGTCTGTGGCGACATCTGGTGGTAGAAAAGTTGATTTTTGTGAATTAGTTTATAGTTTAAATTATATATATATATTATTATTATTTAAGGAAACATAACGGCAAGTTTATGTGATATTTTATCTTTTTTTTTTAATAAATGAAATAAGTAGAAATAATTTTAACTTGTATTTTTGTTCACCACCAGATGGCGCCATACTCAAACCTACCCGAATAACGCACACTGCTCCACAACTTTCTGAACTCGAGCGTGGCGTTATTTTAGACAGACTTCGTTGCAAATACTAAAGACATAACACGTAGTTTTATTGTTTTATTTACATTACTTGATTCAGACAGTGGCTTTAAATTATCGGGAAAAAAAAACATTATTTTAGTGGTTTATTTATCACTGTGAACGTTTTCTTGTGATTATAACGGTCTGTGGCGACATCTGAATTTTTTTGTTAATGTTTGTTTATTTTATTGTTTTATTTTTATTTTATTTCAATTTTTTTTAACACAACGGCAAGTTTGTGTGATATTTTATCTTTTTTTAAATAAATGAAAGTAGTAGAAATAAGTTTAAATTGTATTTTTGTTCACCACCAGATGGCGCTATAATCGGAATACCCCGCGGATATGATGGTTTTATCGTTCATTCACGGATTAACCTTTTTTCCCCTTTATTTGAAATCAATTCTGACGATATAAAATAAATTTTTTGAGTTCATACATTTTTTAACAATAATAAAATAAATAAATACAATACAAGAGGTTTTATACGTCTGACTGCATATTTTAATAACAGTTATAGGATAGGCAACAAATAAGCGTTATATCAGCCTGTTCATTTGTTGATTAAAAAAAAGGTGTTTATATGCTGTGAATTGTGTAAATTGTGGAAAAATATGAATATAAAAAACATTGCACTCGTTACTCAGTAAAGAAACTACAGAGTTCTGTATTAACAGACGATAAATGAATGGAATTCATTTATCAACAATTTATTGATTTTAGGTAAACATTTTATTCACAAATTACTTTTTTCTTTTATATTAAACCAAACTTTTCGCTCACTGGGACCAATTGAGAGAAAAGAGACTCATTTTCGGATGTTGTTTTTGAATAATTTTAATTTATTCCTTTAAATTAGAGTTTTGAAATAATTGTTTTCTATGCATTTATTTTACTTTCATGTGAAATTACTTTTTTAAATATATTTTTGTTTGTATCTGAAAATTTGCAATAAAAAAGAGAGTTATGTGTAAAAAGTGGCCAATATTTTTGAGGCCCACCGTCCCTGATCAGGGACGGTTTCGGTTCTTTTTCTTTCTAACTTAATTCATTTAATATCCCTTTAGTCAATATGAGCTTCCTATATATCATTTGAAAGCTTACATACACCACAAAATGCACATTATGTTCATTTCTTTCCAAAACACATTCCAAAAACTTTGACCGCAATCAAACTGTACCATAAGCAAATCAGAAATCTCGCATTTCTTACCTTTTGACTGCTACTCCAGCTTCAAATCACATTCAATCCAGAAGTGTTTGTGCTTTTTCTGTTCCTCATAGTCCACAGAATAAAAATATCCACTTGTTTTTTTTCATAAGACGCTCCGTGTAGTTGCTATCCAGCCGAAATCTCATTGTCTTCTTTGGAACGTAGCTAATACAACAATAAATCAATTTTTGCGCATGGCTTTGTAAACATAGCTTCCATTTTAGCAGCTCACTTAGGGTATGGTTGTTTTCCCCCAAGTCTTAGCTTCAAAACAAGACATTCCGCGCAGTTTTCCATGAAAGTGTCTCGGAGTTAGACCCGCGTGGGTGAAGCCGGCGCCTCCATTTTGCAACATTGTTTCAATTGAGTCTCCGTGCGCAAAGGCGGCAAAACGTAATGCATCATTGGAGAATCAGGTTGTCAATCACAAAATCTTGTAGCCAATCAGTAAAGCTTTCCAAAAAGAGGGCGGACAGTCAGATCTGAGGTCAGATCAGGGCACAGCAACAGTGCGTACTGGTGCCAAGCCGCCATTTTGTAGATGCGCTATGGATGCTCTGGATCATTACGCAAAGCGTCTGCGCAGTTTTTCAGAGTTTTTCGATAAAGTGTAGCACTATTAGCACTAATTTTACGATTTCTAAGGCTAAGAAGCAAACAAAAAACAAAAAAATAAATAATAATAATAATAATAATAATGATAAATAATAATGGTTAATAATGGTTACAGTGCTAAAATATAATTATCTGAAAAAAAGTGACAAAATATGTTTTATATTGCTAGTAGAGTGATAGAAAATGCATGTAAAGTAATTTGGCACATTTGGCACAGATGTGCCAAATCTGTGACAGATGTACGATTTCATACAAAAAGTTCCACATTTTCAAAATAGTTGTATCTAGAGGTCTGACATTTGGCACAGTTGTTGCCAAAACGATGGACAGTTGCTGTGGTGAGTTTGAAATGCATAGCATGAAGTATGTCTTCAGGAAGGCCTTTTATTTATTTATTTATTTTCTAGGCCAAAAAAACTACTTTTTGGGCATGTTTGAACAAGTGTACTGCAAGCTGTGAGTCTTCTAGACAAATCTAAGACATATCTACATAAACTAGATGGACTTAGCTTTCAAATGATGCATCCACAAAGCCTCTAGAGTGTAAGGTGCCCAAACAATAAGCTTTAATATTTGGGTATGCACAATTCGAGAAAAACAGCCAGTTTGAGGTGGGCCTCAACAGTAAGTAATTATCAAGATATTATTTTGGTTTCTACTGTTTACTTTTTTTTTTACCACCACAGGAACTAACAAAACTAACTAAATTAACTAACAAAATAAATTAAATAAATCAACACACAGACACACGTTTTAAACACATTCTTGTTTGACCTTTATTACAATTCACTGCAGTCATTTCATTAAATATTAACAGAGCAGAAAAAGTCCTTTTATTTGCCCCACACCAAAGTCTCTCCTCTCTGCTGCCCCCTGGAGGCGACACCACAGAACTGCCTCCGTACAAAATCAGTCGTGAAGTAGAAAAAGGGAAACACAGGTTTAGTTCGGCCCTGAGTTTAGACTCTCAGGATCCACGAAAACTCAAAACGCCTCGTCACGTCCCGCGATCTGCCCCAGACGTTCGGACAAACACGAGACGTCCCACGATCTGCCCCAGACGTTCGGACAAACACGAGACGTCCCGCGATCTGCCCCAGACGTTCGGACAAACACGAGACGTCCCGCGATCTGCCCCAGACGTTCGGACAAACACGAGACGTCCCGCGGAGTTTTTAGCTTCTCGGACGCTGCTGGTTTTACGGAGGGATCGTTTTATTTTCGTGCTCGCCGTTGTCGCTAAATCTGCTTTAAAGCTGCGCTGCGTAACTTTTCTGGCGGAGGCGCCGTCAGACGCTTTTCTCTGCGTGCGGAGATGTTATCGCTTTGTCTGGAATGTTTCGCAGTCCGGCATTAAGCCTTTCTGTCGTCACGGAGACCAAACCAGACCGAGTTACAAGTCGGATCTGCGGAGAGGCGATCCTGCTCACAATCAGAACACCTAGTTTCATGTTTTTTCTAGGGATTTAAAACCATTTATGACTGAATAAATGTAAAGTAGAGCTGTTTAAAGTCACACTGTGGGACATTCCAGGCAGAGCAATGACGTATCCATGGAAACGAGCAGGCGACGGACCCCCAACCAATTAAGAAAGTGCATAATAATATTTATAGTTCTTGAAATATTTATTTATTACAATAAAATCGCACAGTTTTGAGGCAACAATCGCCTTATTTTGCACTGGTATAAAACATTCAAAATTCAACTTTCATATATATTTACTTAAAGGTGCATGGTGTAACTTTTCCGGCGTGGATCTGAATATTCCGTAGTATGGCATTAAACTGAGCCAGGCGAGGCACAGCACTTAGAACTCGTACGTTACAGAATAAGAACAATTTCGCTTTCGCTTAAAACAATAAAAATGCCTTTAAAAACAAATCCGGCCTGTTTCTTCCCCTTCGTTTCCGTGGAGATCGTTTAATGCCATGCTGTGGAACACTCACTCGTAACATTTTACACGACGACTCATCTGCAACGACCCTTTAAAAGTAAAATAAGGAACATAACTCGATTTTGACGCTAAGGAACAGACTCGACACTTAATTCTGATATCACGATAATAAAAATCTCTTTCTTAACACTAGTTTTAGTATTTATCATCTTATTATTGCATTATATTTCTATCCTTTCTGTTGGCTTTTACATATACAGTTATATAATTCTGCCTCGTTTGACACCAGTTTATTATTTTTGCACTTATTTTGAATTTACTATCACCGTTTATACCATTTTTCTCTGTGTTATTATAATAAATTGTGACACAAACGTCTCTAACTTCTCTTGTGGATTCATAAAGAAGTTTCTCGAGTCCTTTTTTCGATTTAGTGACAACAGCTGCGTTCAGAACCCTCCTTTCATTTTATCCTCATCAGAACGAGCAACGCGACGTTTAATCGGAATATTTGGCGTTTTCAGAAGGTTGAAATGGCACGAGTTCGGCGCCGCGCGTTTGTTTCCGCCGTCGTTTTTTATCACACCAGTGCGGTCGGGCTCAGTAAACGATTCAGTGCAGAGGGAAGGACCCGGGATACAGCGCGGAAGACGTCTGGAAACATGCGGGTGACGACTTCCTCTGGGCTCCGTTGGCGATTGTAACTCTGGGAAAATGTGGGAAAACAGCGAAAATGTCCCGGTTTTCTTCGTCTACACGTCACTGTGGCGTTCCGTTCTGTTTGGTAGATCAACAGTAAAAACAAGACTTCAGTTTTCGTCATTTTCCCATTGATACAAAACTCCCAAACTCCCGAGAACATCGAAAACATGACGTTAGAAGAAAAGAGGACGCCAATTTTCAAGATTAGTCCAGAAGGCACCGAATCCATGGACCTATCAAGCCCAGTTTCAGTAACTACACCGAGGCCTCGTCTAATTTCTTTTTCCTTGCTTCCTTCTACTCAATTCCTCACCTCGATCTTCCAATTTCCAGGTGAGAATCAAACGTTTCATATGAAGCGATGTTCCAAAGAAAACCACAGAGTGAAGGCGTAAACCTGAGGAAGTCTTCAGGAGCAGACGCCAGAGGAAAGAATCAAACTTTATCGGTCTCAGTGAGGAGTTTAGATCCAGTGGGCGGGACTTCCTCAAGCATTTTCCGCAGAATCAAGGAGAAGGAAGCGGGGAAAGAGAAATGAAACGCAAACAAACGCAGACAAAATCTGGGAAAACTGCGAAAATGTCCCAGTTTTTTCATCTACATGTCACTGTGGCCTTTCCGTTCTGTTTAGTAGATCGACGGTAACAACCAGACCTCAGTTTTCATCATTTTCCCATCGAGACAAAACTCTGAAACTCCCAAGGACGCAGGAAACACGGCGTTAAAAGAAAAGAGGATGCCGATTTTCAAGATCAGTCCAGACAGAACCTACGCAAGTCGCTGAATCCAAGGTTTTATCAAGCCCAGTTTCAGTAACTACACTGGGACCTCGTCTAATTTCTCTTTCTTCGCTTCCTTCTCCTTGATTCCCAAAGAAAACCACGGAGTGAATGAGTAAAGAGGGAGGAAGTCTTCAGGAGCAGACGCCAGAGGAAAGAATCAAACTTTATCGGTCTCAGTGAGGAGTTTAGATCCTGTGGGCGGGACTTTCTCACCCATTTCCCGCAGAATCAAGGAGAGGAATCGAGCGAAGAAAGAGAAAAAAAGAAACTTGGCCCGGACGTCGTCATCCGCGAGTTTCCATACGTCTCCTGGGTTTGTGACGGAAGCGTGAAAAGGCCCCGAACAGAACAAACCAGAACCAAGAACACAGAAAATGCAGCGTTTCAGTTTTCAGATCTTCACCTGTCCATCCAGAACCACTTTCCCGGTAGAGGGTTCATCACTACCTACCACAGGTCGGATCTGTGGAAAGGCAAGCCTATTCACACAGAGAATTACTGGATTTCCGAGCAGTGCACCTTTAAAAACAAACATGGCAGCTAAAAAAAAACAGCGTAAAAAAGTCGGAAAAACGGACAGAGGACTGAGAAACAGCGAAGATTTTTGCTGAATCCAATAATGTTCTCAGGCACTGTGAGGCCGTTCGTGGGTTTGAGAATAACGAGGACAGTTGCCGTAGCGATGAACAATTTAAAACAAAATATCCCAAGAGAAACTGGGATCTGATCGGATTCAGAAATGGTTTCCAAATATGTTCATTTCATTTTCATTCAGTCACGACACCCAGAAATGAAGTTATGATAAAATAACATTGGAATTTTGCACAGTTGGGACAAAAATACTTATTTAATTTCCAAAAAAACCCCGAGACAAAGTGAAATCCAAATACAGAGCTCCGAGTTCTCATGTTGACTTTAAACTAGGGTGACCAGATTTATCCAAAACTAATAATTTGTCCCAGTTTTTCACAAGAAATGTCCCTATTTTTGAACAATCTGATCCTTGCCAACAGTAAAGAGACATAAACGACCATTTTTTTGGAGTAAAACACAGAAAAGCTGCTTAAAAATGACCAAAACAAAGAAAACGTGACAAAACTGACTCAAGTTCATAATGAATTGTTTCTGCAGAACAGTTTTCCTTAATCACGCACTCGATTCACAATTTTATTATTACCAACCACCAAAAATTCTGGTCACCCTGCTTCACCCTCCCTGCTCTCGCTGCTCTGGCTTGAAATGGACGGCCTACATTTCCCAGAAGGCTTTGCACCTTCTCTGTGTCATAGTGACTCATTTCAGAGATAAATAAAAGCGTAAGAAAAGCGTAAAAAGCTAAAGTAAAAGTCCGTTCCCTGCAGAGATGTGGGCGTGGCGCGGTCGGTCACGTGACCTCAGGCGACGAGGCGTTCGCCGGCGTTGACACAGTCGGGGGGTTTTTTTAGCGCTTTAGTTGGACCTGGACTCGTGGGAAAGCGAGCGGACGTCCCTCTGCGTCCTCCTCGCTCACAGAAGCTGCCGTTTTCAGTCGGGTTTTTTTGCATAGAGCTGCAGGTCTCCACGGTAACGACGTGAACTCACATTTCTCCACGACTTTCTGAACATGAGCGTGGACAGAGCCTTTTGTGACCGGACAGAGTCACTTAAAATGTGCATTTGAGCAGGATTCATTTGAGCGAACTGTACTGAACATATAAATACTGTAGAATGTCGTGATGTCGTCTGAAACGTTTGACCCCCAAAAATACTGATTCATCTGTTAAGTACTGAACGATAAGTCGATATAATGATTACTGCAACGGAAATGTAAATGATTTTAGACCTTTTTGCAAACATGCCATATTATTCTGTTTTCTATTTAAAGCCGGGCGAACACTGTGCGACATTTTCGACGGTTTCACTCGGCTCCAGCTCAAACCGCACGACCAAATCTCAGCGTTTAAACGTCCACAGCTCCCGATTCTTGTTCTCACGACTTCAACAGCGAAGCCTTCACGAGGTCTGATATTCTTGCGCCCTACGATTGCCGATGGGGAGCTGTTCGTGAGGGATTACCGTATCTTCTGGACTATAAGTCGCACCAGCCAAAAGATGCATAATGAAAAATATACAAAAGATTTATAAAATCAGAGCCCAAGAACAGACAACTAGAAATGTCCCGATCTGATTATTGGACAGTGTTGGATTCAGTCGCGTGATCGGACTGATCCAGTGTCACATGTTTTTGCAGCATCGTCGCGCTTTACGGCAGCCGTAAATCAAAACGCCGCCGTGTTGCTGTGTGGGACTTTTCACTACAGCAAAACGACGCAATCGCTGCAAACAAACAGTTTCTCCTGGAGGAACCAGCAGAGCCACTTTAACACGACTATTTGACTATTTGATTCGTCACTTAAAGAATCATCCTGAAGAATCATTTGAGATTTACATTACAGAAACAACGCTACCAGAGCGCTAAAAAAAAAAAGGTATCGGAAAGAGCACTCCTTAAAAATTTGGATCGGAAGCCAAAAAATCTTGATCGGGACGTCTCTAATTCCAACACTTCGTCCTCGGCGTGAAAGTCTGCAGCCGTTTTTGGGACATCGCCGGTCGTGCTCTGATGGAGGCGTTTGTGCCGCATGAAGCAGTTACGGATTTTTTTGTTTTCTTCTTTGGAGTTCGAGTTTCCTCCACTTTTCCCCAGTCTCTTACAAGTTTCTTTCTGCTGCTCGATCTCTGTTTTCTGCTGCAGATTTCACCACTCGCAGAATATGATTTTCTTTTTGGGGCATTTGTGTTCAGTCTTTTTATGTTGAGGTTTAAATTTTACATTTTTGGTGGTACAGGGGTAATAGGAGTACGAGATACTGGCGCACGAGCCTAGAGCGCCTCCTTGTGGCCATCAGTGTGAAAATAACGAACATTTGAAATGATATATTTTAATAAATAAGTCGCCCCTGAGGATAAGTCGCAGGAACCACCCGAACGACTTATAGTCCGAAAAACACGGTAATCGGTTCTCGTTAGCCCATGTTTTATTACACGAAACACGACACACGATTAAGCCAAACTCGATCCCAAAAACATTCGCACGAGTGAAAAATTAGCTCAAAGTCGCTCAGTGTTCGCTCGGCTTTAGTGAACGCAGTCGGTCTCATTCAGTGGATAAAATGACTTCAACATAAAACAATAAAAATAAAAAATATTCTCTTCTAAATGAAATGATCCCAAAGACACGGCTCCCATCAAACAATCGAAAGCCCCTGCACCAGACCAGAACTAAACCAGGACTGGACCAGAACTAAACCAGGCCTGGACCAGTGTGAACGCCGTGTACCTCTGTGAGCCGCACACAAAACCGCGCTCAGCTCTGCAGTAACGTTCATTTTTTTATGCTGATTTTTACACAAAACAGTCCTCGAGCGTCTCGTGCTGACGTCTGCGGCCTGCTCTGCGGCGGGGCATCCGGTTTAAAGAGACGGGCGCGTCCCAGCAGCAGAAGAACAGTGGTACGATACATTCAAAAACAACCAAAACTAAATCAGGCGCCGGCCGACGATCGGGCCCCGCGGGGGACGGATCCAAACTCATCCCGACTGGTTCCAAAACAAAAAAGACAAAGTGGTTTTCTTATTGGCTGGAGAAGTGCAGACGAAGGCTCCCGATTGGTCACGCCAGTTCAGAGCTGCGTCCTCATTGGCTAAACCGGAGGAGGCGGGTCGTCTTGATTGGTTAAACAGTTGCGAAAAAAACAAAACAAAACCAGGAAACCGGGAGTCGTTCTGATTGGTTCAGCTCGAGCAGGTCGGTTGTCCTTATTGGCCGAGTGGTTGCAGGCTCCCGATTGGCTGAACAGGTTCAGAGCTGTGTCCTGATTGGTTAAAGGGCTGGAGACGCAGGGTCCTGATTGGTTAAACAGGAGGAGCGGGGGCGGGTCTCAGAGGCACCAGAGGCTGAGCTGCAGCGGTCGGTTTGGGCTTCCTGGAAAATGACAGACAGAATTAGACCTTTTTTTATGAGATTCAAACGGATTCTTGAGGTTATGATTATTGAAAATTCCAATGTTAAACTGTCGTGCGTTAACGCGACATCAGAGCACATCATCTGTCGTGGTCTAAGGTAAAGTTTTTCACAGAATCAGCGAGAAAAGATGAGCTGCGAACGGCCGAACGAGCGGAAGACGAAGAGAAAAGAGCAAAACAAAACACTTCATAGTTAAGATTTTATTTTGTAGGATTATGACACTAAATGTGTTTTAAACCCGGTCTGACTGAACCCAGGACTAAAAGAGGACTAAGCCAGGACTGAACCAGGACTAAGCCAGGACTGAACCAGGACTGAACAAGGACTAAACCAGGACTGAACCAGGACTGAACCAGGACTGAACCAGGACTAAACCAGGACTAAACCAGGACTAAACCAGGACTGAACCAGGACTAAACCAGGACTAAACCAGGACTGAACCAGGACTAAACCAGGACTAAAACAGAACTAAACCAGGGAACATAGGCATGCTCCTGACATTTCAGTTTGTATTCACGGTTTAGTTAATTAATTAATTTCTACAGCGCCTTTCATGACTCCCAAAGTGCTTCACAGTTCATTCTTCATTCACGTCACACTCGGTGGTATAAACTATTATTGTAGCCACAGCTGCCCTGGGACAGACTGACGGAAGTGAAGCTCCAATCTGCCCCATCAGCCCCTCCCACCACCATCACTTCACTTTCATACTCGGCAATGTGGGTGAAGTGTCTTGCCTAAGGACACGAGTCCAGTTTTTGTGACTGGCGCCCCCCTGTGGCTCCTGGTGTTCCCAGTGTCTCCATCCAAGTCCTGACCAGGCCCTGCTGAGCCTCTGAGATCTGACGGGATCAGACTCTGACAAGGAGCAAATTAAACAGGGAGGAAACACCTCCTGTGCACATCGAGTTCTACGACTCCGCCGCGTTCTTTAAAACTGCATAAAGTGGTTTAATCCTGACTTAAAACCATAATATTCACCTGGGCAGCAACTAACAATGGTTTTCTTATTAATTAAAGCTGCATTGTGTAACAGTTTGACATTAAACCTTTCCGTCTTCACTGAGACCAAACCAGACAAAGCTACAGGTCAGATCTCTGTCATTTTTTTCCCCACATGTTTGAGTAACTCTTTATTATTCGTCTGTCTACATCTCCAAAGCTCCAAACGCTCTGTTCCACCTCGTGATGTCATGAAGCGGTAGTTTCCGACTGAACAGCTCCTTTTACCTTTAGTTCAGTCGAGATCGGCGACTCCAGGAGCTGAAATGATCCAAATGATTCCAGTGAAGGTGTGTGGGGTTTAAAAACACTTCCTGTATCACCACACGATGACATCACAAGGTGGAACAGAGTGTTTTCCGTTTGACAGAAGAGCTCTAAAGCCTAAACGTGCAGAGTCCAGGTGTGTTTGTGACGAGGAAACATTAGAACAGATCAGAAAATCGGCCCTTTAAACGTTTTGTGATGTAAATGTAAACCCTCCTGTGATTGGTGCAGCTGTTTAATGCCATACTGTGGAACATTTCAGTGCGTGTGTGTGTCTTACAGAGGCGGAGGGGGAGGTCTGGAGTAGGACGGAGCGCTTCTGTTCGTCTCCACCACCTTCGGAGATAAAATAAAAGAACAAAAAAAACGTAAATAGAGTTCGTTTAGACACTGGGATGTGCAACAGGTGCGTCAGGTGTAGGTGGCAGGTGTAGGTGGCAGGTGGAGTGGCAGGTGTAGGTGGCAGGTGGAGTGGCAGGTGTAGGTGGCAGGTGTAGGTGGCAGGTGTAGGTGGCAGGTGGAGTGGCAGGTGTAGGTGGCAGGTGCAGGTGGCAGGTGTAGGTGGCAGGTGTAAGTGGCAGGTGGAGTGGCAGGTGGGTGGCAGGTGTAGGTGGCAGGTGGGTGGCAGGTGGGTGGCAGGTATAGGTGGCAGGTGGAGTGGCAGGTGTAGGTGGCAGGTGGAGTGGCAGGTGTAGGTGGCAGGTGTAGGTGGCAGGTGTAGGTGGCAGGTGGGTGGCAGGTGGAGTGGCAGGTGTAGGTGGCAGGTGGAGTGGCAGGTGTAGGTGGCAGGTGTAGGTGGCAGGTGTAGGTGGCAGGTGTAGGTGGCAGGTGGGTGGCAGGTGTAGGTGGCAGGTGCAGGTGGCAGGTGTAGGTGGCAGGTGTAAGTGGCAGGTGGAGTGGCAGGTGGAGTGGCAGGTGTAGGTGGCAGGTGGGTGGCAGGTATAGGTGGCAGGTGGAGTGGCAGGTGTAGGTGGCAGGTGGGTGGCAGGTGTAGGTGGCAGGTGTAGGTGGCAGGTGTAGGTGGCAGGTGTAGGTGGCAGGTGGAGTGGCAGGTGTAGGTGGCAGGTGGAGTGGCAGGTGTAGGTGGCAGGTGTAGGTGGCAGGTGTAGGTGTACCTGTGCGTGTGGAGGCAGCAGCTGCGTCTGGTGCTGAGGAGAAAACACAAACATTTTAAACGTTTTACGAAGAGCCACAAAACCAGAGAATCATCAGGTCAGAAAAGGAGCAGGACACAGGTCTGACTCTGTGTGAAAGGAGCAGGACACAGGTCTGACTCTGTGTGAAGGGAGCAGGACACAGGTCTGACTCTGTGTGAAAGGAGCAGGACACAGGTCTGACTCTGTGTGAAGGGAGCAGGACACAGGTCTGACTCTGTGTGAAGGGAGCAGGACACAGGTCTGACTCTGTGTGAAGGGAGCAGGACACAGGTCTGACTCTGTGTGAAGGGAGCAGGACACAGGTCTGACTCTGTGTGAAAGGAGCAGGACACAGGTCTGACTCTGTGTGAAAGGAGCAGGACACAGGTCTGACTCTGTGTGAAGGGA
The DNA here is from genome assembly GCA_030686955.1 of Odontamblyopus rebecca. Taxonomy (NCBI): domain Eukaryota; kingdom Metazoa; phylum Chordata; class Actinopteri; order Gobiiformes; family Gobiidae; genus Odontamblyopus; species Odontamblyopus rebecca. The sequence continues at coordinate 38,892,930 of CM060661.1, forward strand.
GCAGGACACAGGTCTGACTCTGTGTGAAAGGAGCAGGACACAGGTCTGACTCTGTGTGAAAGGAGCAGGACACAGGTCTGACTCTGTGTGAAGGGAGCAGGACACAGGTCTGACTCTGTGTGAAAGGAGCAGGACACAGGTCTGACTCTGTGTGAAGGGAGCAGGACACAGGTCTGACTCTGTGTGAAGGGAGCAGGACACAGGTCTGACTCTGTGTGAAGGGAGCAGGACACAGGTCTGACTCTGTGTGTCAAACACATTTAAGGTTCTAAAGCCTCTTTCTCAGCGGCGGCCGACGGATTTGTCAAAAAGCGACTTGTTGCTGCGACTTTCTTCTCTGTATTAGATTATGGAGATGTCTCATTGTCTTCAGATGATTCAGATTTTACTCTTCACTTTTAAAGCTCGTTTAGGTCTTGCACCAAGTTACATTTCAGAACCTTTAACTCCGTATGAGCCGCAGCCTCAGGTCCTCAGTCAGGTCTGAAGTCCAGGCTCCGGACGAAGGGCCTCGGCTTTGGAACGACCTGCCTGAGGAAATAAGGCTCACGCTTTATTCTGCTGGAGCCAGTGACAGCTCCACTTTGTGTTTTGGATCATTCTCATGTTGAAATATCCAAGTACGTCTCATGTGCAGCTTCTGGACCGAGAAATCATCAATTCTGCCACGATATGTAAACTTATGAGCACCACTGTATTTGTTAATATGTCGGTTTAATTTCGGATGTGAATCGCAAGGGTTTGTCAGTCTTCGTTATTGAATCGCCGCTAAATCATCGAGATGTCGCCAATGCAAGAATTGACGACATCTTGACGACCAATAGCGATTTAATAACGAAGGCTGGAGAACGATAACGACGCCTTGGCGACGCTTTACCAAGTGTATTTTTCTTGCCGACCACTGACGAATTTTTTGGATATTACAAAAAGTCGTCAGAGGATGGCGAACCCTGTGAACCACGGTGAACCCCGGCGATTTCCTGCGCAAAAAAAAACAGTTTTGCGTCGGCTTCCAGTGTGAAAGGGGCTTAAATCATCAACAGGAACGGGACATGATCTGGTTTTAAGGCAATAATCATCATGATTTAGCTCCTGTCATTACGGTTTACTGAAAATCAAAGAAAATAGAAAATATTTGGAGAAATGATTTGAGTCAAAATTCAGATCCAGTCGCCTCCTCACGTCAGACACAGAGGGGCCAAAGATAAAGACTCTACACATAAAAATGTTCCTCAAAGAAATGTGTGATTAAACTTTAAACGTTAGAAAACAGACAGGACTGGGCTGTTCCTCCTCCTGAGAGAATCAAAACAGATTCTTTGTCAAATCTCAGAGCCCATCACGGCCCAATCAGAGCTCCACGGGCCCCAGATCTGAGGCTAAAGCCGGTCCAGAGCAGCAGAGGAGCAGAGGAAAAGGTCTCCAGATCACAGGACGCTCTTCTTCTGCTCCTCTGAACCTCGTCTGAACCTCCTCACCTGCTCCACGGCGCCCTCCTCTGGCTCCTGCGAGTGGCCAACAGGAAACAGCACACGTCTCATGATAATGTCTTACACTTTAAAGCTATTTTAGACTTTAAACCGATTTCACCGAGAGAAGAAACAGAAATATTACACGGGAGGAGGGACGAAACCCCCAGGCCTAAACCAGGCCTAAACCAGGACTGAACCAGGACTGAACCAGGACTGAACCAGGACTGAACCAGGACTGAACCAGGACTGAACCAGGACTGAACCAGGACTGAACCAGAGCTGAACCGGGACTAAACCAAGACTTAACCAGGACTAAACCAGGACTAAAACAGGACGAGACCAGGACTAAATCAGGACTTAACCAGGACTAAACCAGGAATAAAACAGGATGAGACCAGGACTAAATCAGGACTGAACCAGGACTGAACCAGGAGTAAAACAGGACTAAACCAAGACTAAACCAGGACTAAAACAGGACTAAACCAGGACTGAACCAGGACTGAACTAGGACTAAAACAGGACTAAGCCAGGACTAAAACAGGACGAGACCAGGACTAAACCAGGACTGAACCAGGACTGAACTAGGACTAAAACAGGACTAAGCCAGGACTAAAACAGGACGAGACCAGGACTAAACCAGGACTGAACCAAGAACTGAAATATCACGGTATGGTGTCGCTAAAACTCTCACAATAATCACAGATAAACTCGTTAGCGTTCAACTCACCTCGTTACGGACGATGTTGTTTCCGCGGGCGACGGCAGGAGGCGGGGCTCTGGGGGGAGGCCCACTGCTCTGATTGGCTGCTGCTCCATCAGCTCTGCAGGGACAAAGTGAACACAATTTAACTCCCAACACGATTAACTCTGTAGATAATTTAACTCTGAACATAATTTAACACTGTCCAAAATTTAACTCTGAACATAATTTAACTCTGAACATGATTTAACTCTGAACACGATTTAACTCTGAACATAATTTAACTCTGAACATAATTTAACTCTGAACATAATTTAACTCTGAACACGATTTAACTCCGAACAAAATTTCACTCTGAACATAATTTAACTCTGAACATATTTAACTCTGAACATAATTTAACTCTGACCATAATTAACTCTGAACTTATTTAACTCTGAACATATCGTACTTTTCGGACCATAAGGTGCACTTAAAACCCTTTATTTTTCTCAGAAATGGTCAGTGTGTCTTATTTGCCGCTTTATGTATGGATTAACTCTGGTTGTGTTTATTGATTTTATGTGGTACACGGCGCTCAAAATGTTTTAAGAATTTTATAAACTACATTTACTATTTGGGAAATCCGTGCGTATTTGGGAAATCCGTGCGTATTTAGTTGCAGCTGAACACAAAAGAAATATCAAAAAATTCAAAGAATATAAATTGAAAAGTTACATGAAGAATTACAATCACAAAATGAAAACCTACGATTAAAGCATTTGTTTCATCCTGACCTCAGGTGCGTTTGTTTCGTCCTGACCTCGGGGTGCGTTTGTTTCGTTCTGACCTCGGGGTGCGTTTGTTTCATCCTGACCTCGGGGTGCGTTTGTTTCGTCCTGACCTCGAGGTGCGTTTGTTTCGTTCTGACCTCGGGGTGCGTTTGTTTCGTCCTGACCTCAGGTGTGTTTGTTTCGTCCTGCCCTCGGGGTGCGTTTGTTTCGTTCTGACCTCGGGGTGCGTTTGTTTCGTCCTGACCTCGGGGTGCGTTTGTTTCGTTCTGACCTCGGGGTGCGTTTGTTTCGTCCTGACCTCGGGGTGCGTTTGTTTCGTTCTGACCTCGGGGTGCGTTTGTTTCGTCCTGACCTCAGGTGCGTTTGTTTCGTCCTGACCTCGGGGTGCGTTTGTTTCATCCTGACCTCGGGGTGCGTTTGTTTCGTCCTGACCTCGGGGTGCGTTTGTTTCATCCTGACCTCGGGGTGCGTTTGTTTCGTCCTGACCTCAGGTGCGTTTGTTTCGTCCTGACCTCGGGGTGCGTTTGTTTCATCCTGACCTCGGGGTGCGTTTGTTTCGTCCTGACCTCGAGGTGCGTTTGTTTCGTTCTGACCTCGGGGTGCGTTTGTTTCGTCCTGACCTCAGGTGTGTTTGTTTTGTCCTGCCCTCGGGGTGCGTTTGTTTCGTCCTGACCTCAGGTGCGTTTGTTTCGTCCTGACCTCGGGGTGCGTTTGTTTCGTCCTGACCTCAGGTGCGTTTGTTTCGTCCTGACCTCGGGGTGCGTTTGTTTCGTACTGACCTCAGGTGAGTTTGTTTCGTCCTGACCTCAGGTGGGGTTGTTTCGTTCTGACCTAGGGGTGCGTTTGTTTCATCCTGACCTCGGGGTGCGTTTGTTCTGGCCCTGACCTCGGGGTGCGTTTGTTTCGTCCTGACCTCGGGGTGCGTTTGTTTCATCCTGACCTCAGGTGCGTTTGTTTCGTCCTGACCTCGGGGTGCGTTTGTTTCATCCTGACCTCGGGGTGCGTTTGTTTCGTCCTGACCTCGGGGTGCGTTTGTTTCATCCTGACCTCGGGGTGCGTTTGTTTCGTCCTGACCTCAGGTGCGTTTGTTTCGTCCTGACCTCGGGTGCGTTTGTTTCGTCCTGACCTCAGGTGCGTTTGTTTCGTCCTGACCTCAGGTGCGTTTGTTTCTTCCTGACCTCAGGTGCGTTTGTTTCGTACTGACCTCGGGGTGCGTTTGTTTCGTCCTGACCTCGGGGTGCGTTTGTTTCGTCCTGACCTCGGGTGCGTTTGTTTCGTCCTGACCTCGGGGGTGCGTTTGTTTCGTCCTGACCTCGGGTGCGTTTGTTTCGTCCTGACCTCGGGGTGCGTTTGTTTCGTCCTGACCTCAGGTGCGTTTGTTTCGTCCTGACCTCAGGTGCGGTTGTTTCGTTCTGACCTCGGGGTGCGGTTGTTTCAAACAGACATCGGGGTGAGATTGTTTCATCCTGACATCGGGGTGCGTTTGTTTCTTACTGTCCTCGGGGTGCGTTTGTTTCGTCCTGACCTCGGGGTGCGTTTGTTTCGTCCTGACCTCAGGTGCGTTTGTTTCGTCCTGACCTCGGGTGCGTGCGTTTGTTCGTCTGACCTCGGGTGCGTTTGTTTCGTCCTGACCTCGGGTGCTGAGTCCTGACCTCGGGTGCGTTTGTTTCATCCTGACCTCGGGGTGCGTTTGTTTCGTCCTGACCTCAGGTGCGTTTGTTTCGTTCTGACCTCGGGGTACGTTTGTTTCATCCTGACCTCGGGGTGCGTTTGTTTCGTCCTGACCTCGGGGTGCGTTTGTTTCATCCTGACCTCAGGTGCGTTTGTTTCGTCCTGACCTCGGGGTGCGTTTGTTTCTTCCTGACATCGGGGTGCGTTTGTTTCGTCCTGACCTCGGGTGCGTTTGTTTCGTCCTGACCTCGGGTGCGTTTGTTTCGTCCTGACCTCGGGGTGCGTTTGTTTCGTCCTGACCTCGGGGTGCGTTTGTTTCGTCCTGACCTCAGGTGCGTTTGTTTCGTCCTGACCTCGGGGTGCGTTTGTTTCGTCCTGACCTCGGGGTGCGTTTGTTTCGTCCTGACCTCAGGTGCGTTTGTTTCGTCCTGACCTCGGGGTGCGTTTGTTTCGTCCTGACCTCGGGGTGCGTTTGTTTCGTCCTGACCTCGGGGTGCGTTTGTTTCATCCTGACCTCGGGGTGCGTTTGTTTCGTCCTGACCTCGGGGTGCGTTTGTTTCGTCCTGACCTCGGGGTGCGTTTGTTTCGTCCTGACCTCGGGGTGCGTTTGTTTCGTCCTGACCTCGGGGTGCGTTTGTTTCGTCCTGACCTCAGGTGCGTTTGTTTCGTCCTGACCTCGGGGTGCGTTTGTTTCGTCCTGACCTCGGGGTGCGTTTGTTTCGTCCTGACCTCGGGGTGCGTTTGTTTCGTCCTGACCTCGGGGTGCGTTTGTTTCGTTCTGACCTCGGGGTGCGTTTGTTTCGTTCTGACCTCAGGTGCGTTTGTTTCGTCCTGACCTCGGGGTGCGTTTGTTTCGTCCTGACCTCAGGTGCGTTTGTTTCGTCCTGACCTCGGGGTGCGTTTGTTTCGTCCTGACCTCGGGGTGCGTTTGTTTCGTCCTGACCTCGGGGTGCGTTTGTCTCGTCCTGACCTCGGGGTGCGTTTGTTTCGTCCTGACCTCAGGTGCGTTTGTTTCGTCCTGACCTCGGGGTGCGTTTGTTTCGTCCTGACCTCAGGTGCGTTTGTTTCGTCCTGACCTCGGGGTGCGTTTGTCTCGTCCTGACCTCAGGTGCGTTTGTTTCGTCCTGACCTCGGGGTGCGTTTGTCTCGTTCTGACCTTAGGTGCGTTTGTTTCATCCTGACCTCGGGTGCGTTTGTCTCGTCCTGACCTCAGGTGCGTTTGTTTCGTCCTGACCTTAGGTGCGTTTGTTTCATCCTGACCTCAGGTGCGTTTGTCTCGTTCTGACCTCGGGGTGCGTTTGTCTCGTCCTGACCTCGGGGTGCGTTTGTCTCGTCCTGACCTCGGGGTGCGTTTGTTTCGTACTGACCTCGGGGTGCGTTTGTCTCGTCCTGACCTCAGGTGCGTTTGTTTCGTCCTGACCTCGGGGTGCGTTTGTTTCGTCCTGACCTCGGGGTGCGTTTGTTTCGTTCTGACCTCGGGGTGCGTTTGTTTCGTCCTGACCTCGGGGTGCGTTTGTTTCGTTCTGACCTCGGGGTACGTTTGTTTCGTTCTGACCTCGGGGTGCGTTTGTTTCGTCCTGACCTCGGGGTGCGTTTGTTTCATCCTGACCTCAGGTGCGTTTGTTTCGTCCTGACCTCGGGGTGCGTTTGTTTCGTCCTGATCTCGGGGTACGTTTGTTTCGTTCTGACCTCGGGGTACGTTTGTTTCGTTCTGACCTTAGGTGCGTTTGTTTCATCCTGACCTCAGGTGCGTTTGTTTCGTCCTGACCTCAGGGTGCGTTTGTTTCGTCCTGACCTCAGGTGCGTTTGTTTCGTCCTGACCTCGGGGTGCGTTTGTTTCGTTCTGACCTCGGGGTGCGTTTGTTTCGTCCTGACCTCAGGTGCGTTTGTTTCGTCCTGACCTCGGGTGCGTTTGTCTCGTTCTGTCCTCGGGGTTCGTTTGTTTCGTTCTGTCCTCGGGGTGCGTTTGTTTCTTCCGGTTCTCGGGGTGCGTTTGTTTCTTCCTGACCTCAGGTGCGTTTGTTTCGTCCTGACCTCGGGGTGCGTTTGTTTCGTCCTGACCTCAGGTGCGTTTGTTTCGTCCTGACCTCGGGGTGCGTTTGTTTCGTCCTGACCTCAGGTGCGTTTGTTTCGTCCTGACCTCAGGTGCGTTTGTTTCGTCCTGACCTCGGGGTGCGTTTGTTTCGTTCTGACCTCGGGGTGCGTTTGTTTCATCCTGACCTCAGGTGCGTTTGTTTCGTCCTGACCTCGGGGTGCGTTTGTTTCGTCCTGACCTCGGGGTGCGTTTGTGTCGTCCTGACCTCAGGTGCGTTTGTCTCGTTCTGACCTCGGGTGCGTTTGTTTCATCCTGACCTCAGGTGCGTTTGTTTCGTCCTGACCTCGGGGTGCGTTTGTTTCGTCCTGACCTCAGGTGCGTTTGTTTCGTCCTGACCTCGGGGTGCGTTTGTTTCGTTCTGACCTCGGGGTGCGTTTGTCTCGTCCTGACCTCAGGTGCGTTTGTTTCGTTCTGACCTCGGGGTGCGTTTGTTTCATCCTGACCTCAGGTGCGTTTGTTTCGTCCTGACCTCGGGGTGCGTTTGTTTCGTCCTGACCTCGGGGTGCGTTTGTTTCGTCCTGACCTCGGGGTGCGTTTGTTTCGTCCTGACCTCGGGGTGCGTTTGTTTCGTCCTGACCTCGGGGTGCGTTTGTTTCGTCCTGACCTCGGGGTGCGTTTGTCTCGTTCTGACCTCGGGGTGCGTTTGTTTTGTCCTGACCTCGGGGTGCGTTTGTTTTGTCCTGACCTCGGGGTGCGTTTGTTTCGTCCTGACCTCGGGGTGCGTTTGTTTCGTCCTGACCTCGGGGTGCGTTTGTTTCGTCCTGACCTCGGGGTGCGTTTGTTTCGTCCTGACCTCGGGGTGCGTTTGTTTCGTCCTGACCTCGGGGTGCGTTTGTTTCGTCCTGACCTCGGGGTGCGTTTGTTTCGTCCTGACCTCGGGGTGCATTTGTTTCCACCTCGGGTGCGTCTGTTTCGACCTCTCGTGTCACTCACGTGTATCCCTGGGACCTCTTCCTCCGGCCGAGCCCCACCCGCCTCAGCAGCTCATTCCTGCGCAGGAAAACGAACGCCCCCAGAGCCACGAGCGGCAAAACCAGGAAGAAGAAAACCAGGAGCCCGTCCCTCACCGACGTGTCCTTATCTGGAAGAGACGGAGTCAGACTCTGCTCCTCCTCTGCTCCTCCTCTGCTCCTCCTCTGCTCCTCCTCTGCTCCTCCTCTGCTCCTCCTTTGGGCCTCTTCTCCTCCTCTGCTGCTCTGACCCACTCCTCCTCTGTATCTCCTCTGCAGTTTCTCTTCTGCTCCTCGTCTGTTCCTCCTCTGTTCCTCTCATCTGCAGTTCCTCCTCTATACCTCCTCTATACCTCCTCTGTTCTTCTGTTACTCCTCTGCTCCTTCTGTCCTCCTCCTCCTCTCCTCCCCTCCTCCCCTCTCCTTCTCCTCTCCTCCTCTGCTCCTCTTCTCCTGCTCCTACTCTCCTCCTCCATTCCTCTCTCCTCTTCCTCTCCTCCTCTTCTTCTCCTCTCTCCTCATCCTCCTCTCCTTTTCCTCCTCTCTCCTCCTCCTCTCCTCTCCTTCTCCTCCTTCTCCCCCTTCTTTACTCCTCTCTCCTCCTCCTCTCCTCTCCTTCTCTCCTTCTCCTCCTCTCACCTCTCTCCTCCTCCTCTCCTCCTCCTCTCCTTCTCTCTCCTCCTCCTCTCCTGTCCTCCTCCTCCTGTCCTCCTCTGCAGTTCCTCCTCTCCTCCTCCTCTCCTCTCCTCCTCCTCCTCTCCCTCCTCTCCTCCTCCTCCTCTCCTCCTCCTCCTCTCCCTCCTCTTCTTCTCCTCTCCTCCTCCTCCTCTCTCTCCTCCTCCTCTCCTCCTCCTCTCCTCTCCCTCCTCCTCCTCTCCTCTCCTCCTCTCCTCCTCCTCCTCTCCTCTCCTCTCCTCCTCCTCTCCTCCTCTCCTCCTCCTCCTCTGCAGTTCCTCACCGTTCCATGTGGGGCCGCTGTCCACGCTTCCTCCGTATCCTTTAAACTCACAGGTGGGAGGGGCCCATCCGGACTCACAGTGACAGTTTTTATTACTGTTACACACCTGAAAGTACAAGGAAAACTGCAGTAGTACTGTAGTAGTAGTAGTAGTAGCAGCAGCAGTAGCAGTAGTAGTAGTATTTGCAGTAGTAGTAGTAGTAGTATTTGCAGTAGTAGTAGTATTTCTCGTAGTACTGACCCCGTGTCCGTGGCATTTGTTCT